>JACLAT010000128.1:0-112270 GCA_018105865.1 Metaphire vulgaris | reverse complement strand
TATCTCTTGCCTGAAGACTTTTATACCAAATTTTAAGAAAATGCGGCACGTTAACTACTGTGACTATATATTATAACATACTAAATTTTAGATTCAATATTATAGTTTCGATAATTAAGAGTTGCTACTGATGCAGGTAAATAAGTAGCTACTTTGACGTTTATTCACGCAAAAATAACTCCCATTTGCGGGGGCCTTTTTGTGGGGCTCCTGTGCATGTGCACTGCTTGCAAATGCTTAAAAGCGGCCCTGATAAAATATAAATGAGGAAATGTAAGTGTAGCAAGTGATTAAAGTGGCTTATAAAGGCATTGCTTGTGTGAAATCCACTAGGGGCACTAACGAGTCTTGAACCCGCTCCGTCAGCCTGACGCCCAGCACGCAACCCACTCTACCATCTTCCGCCCCCCAAATGACGTCACATCAACACCATAGAAACCAGAAGCGCAGACAAAGAAAAACATTTCACGAATGAAATTAACGGAAACAGCATCACTTGCGACGCAATGCAGCAAAATAATCGCATAGCGTCATCTTGTCAGTAATCGCTCAGGAACACTTTGCGTCTTTAGAAAATTAGTAGGCACCTGCTCACTCTATAGAAACCAACAGCCAATCAGAATTCGCGCTTTTTTGCAAAGTTTTTGGGAAAACCGCAGTTTAAAACGTCGTCGTCGAATGTCATTTAGGCTTAACGTTTGGAACATATGAATTTTATGCATGAAATAGTCTTAATTAAGTATTAAAAGATTGGACAACAATAGATGGACCTTAAAACAACTATGGTTGGAATATAAAAACAGCTATTTCTATATAGGCCTACTTTATATCCATTTTTAGATAAATTTGAGCCAAATTGGTTGCTTTTAGATACAGATTCTAAATATTGCTAATGATTGATTATTGCAGTATACTAAGTATAGCCACTATATCAGTGATGGGCACAAATTTTTATTCGAGAGCCGCAAAAGTGTCTGTGACGAAAGCCGAGGACCGCACAATTTTTTTCGGCATTTAGAATTAAATTTTTAAGTAGTCTTCAAAATGACTTTAACATAACGTATTATATACTGTTCAGTATACGTAAATTATTAACAAGCCAAGACTGTCAAGTCGAAGAAAAGTTAGTAACTATATTAAAAACATTATTTCTAGTTAACGATCAAATGCCAAAGTGTAAATCCAATTTGAATGCTGAATTTTCCAGTGAGGCGTTGGCAAATGTTTCATATGTTTTAGAGGGCCGCACATTAATGCAATATTTCTCGCTGTCGGGGGCCGCACAAAATGGCTTCGAGGGCCGCATTCGCTCATGGGCCGCACTTTTGCCCATCCCTGCACTATATCATACTTAACCCGATTGGAGTCATTCAGCACAGACTGTATTGACAGTAGCATAATTCATGTTCATTTCGTAATATACAACCGGTACAATCTATACGAGACAGTCTTGCAGATTACCAATTATGCGACTGAACATTTATCGCAACATTCTGCTTCGAATATTGAGTCAAGCGACAAGATGACAGTAATGAGTGCAGCGTAAAATTCAATTATAATAATTTATAATTGCAGCCGGTACAAAAACGGACGCACTAGTGAGAGCGATTTAAGCGTTCGGAAATAACCAACTACTGCAGTACTACAGCCAGAGTTATTTCTAGGATTATCAATTTGAAGGGGTGTCCGTGAATTCTGGAGTACTCTGCCAAAATGTCTGTCAAGCAAAAATGTCATCCAATACCTAAGATTTGGGGAAGGTGCTCCGGGTGTCAGGCCCAAATTGGGGTGGGGGTGTTGGGGAGGTGTTAGTGTAAAATATCCCTGACTACCCAATGGCGCTATGTAAATTCGCGTGATTTTTACCTGTTGTTTACTTTAGACTGCAGTCGTCGCAGAATGACGATGTCGTTTATTTAAACTTTGCAGCTCGACTCGAACAAGAACTCATTTGGTTCAACCAGTGGCGTAACGAGGGAGGGCCGGGAGAGGGGGCACTTTGGAGACAGCCCCTGGCCCCGAGAGGGGGGCCTGAAAGAGGTGGACGACGACCCTTTTTTGCTCGTCAATACTATTAAAGAAGTGTGGACGAACGAAGACCTTTTTGTGGCGATGACCTTTTGTTTGCTCGTCAACCGGGGCCCCATAAAGGATGCCCCGGCTCCCGAGAGTCCCCAGAAGTCACGCTACGCCACTGGTTCAACGTGTGATTAGTCTATAATGCAGCCAATAAAACTCAGTTCGTGAATTTGAACTTTAGGAATGCTTGCCAGCACGATTCGCTTTTGCGACACGATTTATTAAATAAATGGTTTTAGGTACAATTATTATTGGAGTCCAAGTACGACTCTGCCATTTTGGATTCATAGAAATAGCTAACTAAGATAAGGCCCAATATCTCGGACATATCTCGAGCCAGGTCCACCATACTGCGAGACGGAAAGACTTGGGAACCTGTTCATTTTATTATCCCACTGATAAATAATGACAAGGATAGACTGGAACTTTCATCCCGGATTAGACGTAGCCTGGTTAAACAAGGTCTCTGCGATCTCTGTTGGGTGACCGGGACAACGACGATAAATTTGTCACTGGGAAATCTCAGAACGTCTCATGTTTTTTATTCAATAATAATTAATCAGTAAAATTGCTTTTCTTACAGATCAAGACTCTATTGAATGTTGTTTTCGTAACAGAATTTTGTGATGATCGAAATAAGACTTGTATCTTTATTTTGAGCCTGTCAATGGGATGTGTAAATGCAAAAAAATGATTCTATCCTCCCCCCTCAAATGCTGATGGCAGGAATACGCCCCTGCCAAGAAACAGATCACCTCAATTCTCTCAGGCGATGTCTGTTCAGCGTCGCAGTCATAGGCTTTCAAGTTGATGTTGGAAGAAAAAGCTGTTTTCGAGCACTGGAGCGCAGTGTTTAATCTAGACTCCTGGACTCCGGGGGGAAACTGAAAAAGCCGGGGGGACTGACAAAGACGGGGGGAATTCTGCTAGGGGCCGCTGTTAGTCCATGTAGTATTCCAAAATTTCCGGAGGGGAATTTGAAATTTCCGGGGGGAAGGGCAATTTTCCCCCGGAAACGGCCTAGATTAAACACTGCTGGAGCGTTTCGAAATGCCAATGCACTGTTTTGCGAACTCTATTACCGTAGCTACTACCGTATATACGCTCCGTAGTTACGTCCTCAAGAACAAAGCGCTTTGCTATTTACCGAGACGCGCTGAGACGTATTATGTACGGCTGTTGCTCAAAGACCAATTTTAAAAACGTCAGCATTACGCAATGGGGAAAGAACAAATGGCCGCGGGGGAAAGAATTGAGCAGAGCTGTTCATACACGTAGCGGATGTGCATTACCGGTAGGTACAATAGGTACGTTGCTGGCACTCTGTACAGTAGTCGTACGACAATTGTCAGCTATTAAAACCGAATTGCCTATAGCGAAATGAGTTTTCTTGATTCGAATCTCATTTTGCTGGAAATTCTCTCTTTAGAGAATCTAGGATACGAGAACACGTTCTATTCGTCGGGGTTTCGGGAGTTTGGTTTCCCAGTGGTAGGAACGACCCCCACTGGGTGGGGGCGGATAATTTTGCATCTTAGCCTTTCACCCGTCCAATCATTCCACTCTAGATGCAGATTTTTTGGGGTGGGGTATCCGATCACTTCCTTTTTCAATTATTCTTCTTTTGAAAAATCGGCAATTAGGCTGAATTAACGTGAAAATAAATGGATCTTAGAGCCAAAGGTTGCTTCACAGAAGTTTCGGATATTTAGAAAAAGCAATTTGATAATTAATCTTGGCATTTGGCATTTGTCATGGAGGGATTTAGGCCCTTATAGCCTGACGGGTACGTCATGGCGCATACTGAGTGTGAGCAGATATTTTACTTTTTGCGTCTCTTTAGTTTGAGTTTAAACAGCGGTGGATAACGTTGCTACGATTGAAATGCATTTAGTATTAATTATAATTACAAGGAATACATTTCCAATTAAAATATAACGATAATTATTATTAAGAATACAAAACCTTCATTCATTTCGTCAAATCACAGACAGGGTAATAGTATTATTAAGATTAGTACACATATTATACTACAGCTACTATAGCAACTAGCTACTATAGCAACTACCACATCTGTTATAGCAACTAATAATATCTGCCCTACAGTATAACCAGTGGCGGCTCCATTAGGGGCGCCGGGGCCGTGCCCCCATTGAGTGCCTGGCCCCCCAAAGGCCCCTGTTGGGACCCTATACTTGATACTACATACCTAACAACAAATGGTTGGCCCCCATGATTAGAAGTTGTCACCCCAACGGCCCCCCCACTTGCCAAATCCTGGAGCCGCCACTGCCTATAACAACTACACATCAGGTGTGGACAAACTACGGCGCGCGAGCCACATGCGGCCCTACCGGGTTCCATACGGGCCGCGATCATTTTAAAACATGCATACGACGGGCAGAAAAGGAGATAGTTTGAAATTATTTAACGAAAACATGGCCCTTTATTTAAAAATCTTAGAAAGGTTGGCAGCGCTCGGGCTAAAGAACGATCGCACCTCCAACTTTTCCAAAACGTCTTGTCAAGGAAAAAATATAATCGCAAGTTATTGCATCGTATTATGACATTGCAATAATGGATTCCGTAAATGTATTTAAAACTATTATTTTTCCCACTTTAATTTCTAAACATTTTGGCTTTTTATGCAGCCTGGCGTTAAGTCTCATGCGACCCTTTAAAGAAAGAGTTTGCCGACCTCTGAACTGCACAATAACCAGTGGCTATTCTAGCCACCTAGACATTGAGGGAGTTTAACTATTTTTTTTGGGGGGGCAGACATTGAGGAGGTCATACTACTTGCCAAAATGTCAAAAATTTTGAAAATTCAAACTTGGGAGATTCTCCCAGAGAAGACCTATAATAAGCACTGCACAATAACTACAAAAGCAACAAATCCTGCTACAGTTAATACTACCAACACTACAATTACTATAACATATAAGCCTACAGCAACAACTGATGCTACTATTACAATTTATTACTACTACGGTTACAACAACCATTAATAACATCACGACAGTCATCTAGAATTGAGCTGCAAAATGAATGAAATAATGAATTGATGAACGACTGAACGACTGACTGAATGAATAAATGATTTATTTTTGACTAGCAGTGAAGCCAAAACACAGTATACGATGAAGCGGAGAAATGAAGGTTTTATTTGAAATTTGCTAATACCTGTATTTGGTTCTAGGAATGCTGCTTGAGAAATGTCATTATCGTCAGGTCGTAGAAGACAATACAGTTCTTGCCTAACGACTCATTAGATGAGTCTCACGAAGTCGTCTTTGTGTCAGTCAGTTATACATTCAGCGGGTGCTGACTTTAGTATTTCCTTGATGTCTGCCAGTTTTGACCAATTAACGAGACGCAGTCAGCAGTCGGCAATATTCCGTTGAATATTGATTCTTAGGATTAGTCTTGGCGTCAGTTCTGATTCGCTGGTAGCTTAGGCTATATCGGCGAATCAGATCTGAAGCCAAGACTAATCGTAATTCTAACGTTGTCACTCGACAATATTGAAGTCCTTCTTCTTCGCTGACCGGTCTTAAATTATTATGGCATCCATTGACCGTCTTTATTGCTCGTCTTCGAACATTTTATAAAATCTCAATATATCTCTTTCAAAAAGGGGCGGAAGATGGCAGAGTGGGTTACGTGCTGGAACGTCAGGCTGATGGATCGGGTTCAAGCCCCGTTAGTGCCCCTAGTGGCTTTCACACAGTCAGTAATGCCTTCTATAAGCCACTTTAAACCATGCTAAGTAAGTAAGTAAAAAAGGATTCTATGCCTGAACACAGTATTTCAGATGAGACCGTGCTAATGTCTTATATAGTTTTGCCGTTATCTCTTTGCTTCGGCTCGTTATTATCCTTTTCATCAATCCTAACACCCGGCTGCCATTTCTGCTGCCTCGGTGCATTGTCAAGATGGATTCATACTTCTGTGGACGATCGCTCCCAAGTCTTTTCTTCCTCTGTTGCCCATTGCGAATGCAAACCCTGATGCCAGCATATTTTCTTCTTCCATCAACCAATTTCGCATCCAACTGAGAATAATCTCTCCCAGTGTTTATTCTAGCCACCTTGACATGGGGGTAGTTTGAAATGTTTGGGGGACAAGATTTGTCTCTCCACGCTTGGGGGGGGGGGATTTCCATCCCCAAAGCCAACATATACAAATTTTTTGGGGGGGAATTTTAAAACTTTTGGGGTGAATTCCCCCCCCCCACACACAAAAAACACTAGTCTCTCCTATTCCGCAGGACTTTAATTTGGCAGCCAGTCTTGTATGGGGGCCTTATTAAACGCTTTAGCAGAATCTAAAGATACTATCTTGCCCTCATCCAGGTTATCATAAATCTCTTTCAGAAAATCCAAAAAGTTGGTCAGACACGAACGCCTCTTTGTAAGTCCATGTTGATTGTCTTTGAAAATTGTATGTCTAGTCATGAACCGACTATTTCAGAAATGTAACTTCTCAGGGCCGCCGATGGGGGCAGGGGGCAAATGCACAGGGGCCCGGCGGTCTGGAGAGGGCCCCGGCCGATGATGAAGACATATTCTTAACAATAATAACAATAATAACACCATAAAAAGGTCACCATGTTATAGTATGTTGCACAGGGGCCCGGCGTGAGGACATTATAAACAGCGTGCAAAACAGCGACAAGCAAAAAAAGGTCATCATCATCATTTTTAAGACTCGTCAGGGGCCCGTCGGTCCTTCTGCACAGGGGCGGGCCCGGAATTTCTCTCGGCGGGCCTGTAAGTTCTCTTGGCAAAGACAAGCTAAGAAATATCTGTGCGCGAACCATAAACACCTAAACACTAAACAGTTAGAACGAGTCGATTTTCAAACGAGTAATTATAATTAGCCACCGAAAGGTGTCTCACGTCGAAAGCAATGCACAGTCTCAACGTAGCCAAATGATCCCCCTACCCCAAGAAAAAAAGAAAGAAAGCGTGTACAAAATACCGCTTTGCTTGACAACCTGTGCATTTGCAGGCTTTTCTTGACCCCCTTAGGAATAACTGAGCAGCATTCCAATGGCAAACGTATTGGAAGACGCCAAGAAAACTAGCGCTCCATAATAATAGCTGCCAATTGTCGATGCTGACCCATGATCAACAATTTCCCATGCATGTAGTATTACCTAGACGCTTCTGAGTGTTCGTTCAGAAGAGGCGCTATATAAATGCTGAATTACACTATCCGAAACCGATCGCCCACTTAGGCAGATGCTGAATCCTTTGACTAAAATTTTCAGTGTTTCTCCATAAACTGGATATCAACTTCAAAAGTACAGGTAGTGCTCGATTTGGACACAATATTTCTTAATGTTGTTTAACCTCTACTACTGCCGCCGCCGCCACCACCACCACCACCACCACCACCACCACCACCACCACCACCACCACTATTAATATTATTATTACTACTACTACTACTACTACTACTACTACTCCTACTACTACTACTACTACTACTTCTGCTGCTGCTGCTTTTACTACTGTGGCGAAATCGCAAAATGACTATCAATAAATTTTATAATTAATTGCAGTTAAATCCGAGGTCCAATTTCGATAATAATCACGCAATAATTACACGAAAAATAACCTGAGCTTAAGTCCCGAATAGTCGATAGGTGGCGTCTAGCATTGCTGAGTTGTAAGTAGTTGACGGTAAGAGAGTTAGCAAACCTTTTTATGACAGGCTTAGTTCTGTATAAGAGAAAACCCCTTAGATGACAACAGGGTCGGTGAACTGGGGTAAAACTCATATTGCCAATTTGCTAGGCGAGGGCGCCTTCTGGCAAGGAAGTGCTTGAGCACCGCTACAGCGGTTCCAAAGGGTGGACAGCCCCAAATGGTAAAATCGCGGCGCGACCGTTGTGAAGCACATGAGTACGAAAGCGCGTCTGTATAATATGCCTAGGGCGACAAGGTACCATTCTCAGGGATAGACGGCACCTTTCGGAGAGAATTGACTGAGGTTCGTCGCTCATAGAAAAGTGCTCAAAATCGTGGCCGGACAAAATGTCCGAGGACAAAATGTCACGGACAAAATGTCACGGGTTCGGGTTGGGGTTTAGGTTAGGGTTAGGCTTAGGGTTACATTTTTATCCTCATTACATCTTATTCGTGACATTTTGTCCCCATGGCATTTTGTCCTAGGGCATTTTATCCTAGCACCGCGCAGGATCGGTTCATAAGAAAGGTGCTCAGGATAGGTACGCTAGAAAATCGCTTAGGGGCGTTGCATAAGAAAGGGGTTCAGGAAAAGCGCTAGGAAGGATGCACACGAGAAGTGCACAGGCAAAGCGTTAAGATAGGCATTCGCCAGAGGAGCGCGTGAAAGAAGTGCAGGAATAAGAAGAATTAGAGAAACTTGAATGCAGTAAGATGAAGTGCTGTCTAAGATAGGACGTCGCCGCTGTGCACATACTTGAGTGAAGTACAGAGTTGAGTAGTTTTAGCGAAGAGAAGCAAGGGCCACAGTGATAATTCAGTTAAGTTAAGTCGTCAGTTAAGGTGTCTTGCTAGTGAAGGGACTGCGCTGTACTCTAGTGTTCGATTGAGGTCCTCCTAGGTAGGACGTCGCTTTCCTTAATTAAGAATGAAGACTTGTTGAGAGATAGTCACGCCGTAAGAGGCGGCGACACCAAGTGAGTAAGGGAGGAAGAGATAAAAGCGCTTGTATTCCACTCAGCATGGAGTACTTCCTAGCCAAAGAGCTAGGACGAACGATCACGTGCCTTTAGTTAAGTCAACCCCGTGTGGCAACCTGAGTCGGAGCCATCTGGAGGGAAGATGGAGATAAGCAAGTAAGATAGTCGATTAAGAACCGTAGAGCCAGGTTCGCTACACTACTACTACTACTACTACTACTACTACTACTACTACTACTACTACTACTACTACTACTACTACTACTACTACTACTACTACTACTACTACTACTACTACTACTACTACTACTACTACCACTACTACTACTACTACTACTACTACTACTACTACTACTACTACTACTACTACCACTGTTGATACTGCTGCTGGTCCTAAGACAACTAATGCTACTGTTATTACTACTATTGCTACGATTACTATTACACCAACTACTGCTACTAAATAACATTGATGGTTCATTCAGTGTTTGACGATAATGATGTCTATGTGTCAACTGTCATGCCACCAACCTCTCTCCTTCACAGTCTCTACTTATATGGTGCGTTTTGAATGCGTGACTAAGTCTCGACTACATTTTTGTATAGAAGTCGTATGCATTCATTTGAATTACAAAAGTGCGGACTCTGAAAGGCACAAGAAACTTCAATCGCAGATCACATCATCACGTGACTTAATTCTTCTTGAAGTTGACTTCTATATCCTCAGATGAAGCTAATCAGAGGCGTAGCGAGGGTGTCCGGCGCCCGGGGGCAAAGTGTACCGTTGGCGCCCTTAAAACTGCTGACAAGCAAAAAAGGTCATCGCACATGTTTCTTCTTCTTTATTATGCATTTCACTTACCCAAATACCCAATTTTGGCGCCCCCTCACCTCGGCGCCCGAGGAAATATGCCCCCTACCCCCTCGCTTTTGCCACGTATCATGCTCGGGTTCAGTCATGCATCACGCTCAGGTGAGTTCATGTGAGACGCATCTTGTTAAGGTTACCTACAAACAATTACCTTAATTAGATAGATAGATAGATAGATAGATACTGAAATTGCAGGCGCATTACAAATGCTATCTATCTATCTATCTATCTATCTATCTATCTATCTATCTATCTATCTATCTATCTATCTATCTATCTATCTATCTATCTATCTATCTATCTATCTATCTATCTATCTATCTATCTATCTATCTATCTATCTATCTATCTATCTATCTATCTATCTATCTATCTATCTATCTATCTAATTAAAGTTCGAGCGATACTTCCAGGGTCGTCAAACGACGCTCCATGGACTTGCAATCGCTCAATCACTGGACCGGATGAAGGAACGGAAATCCTGTACAGTGAGACAGGCAGACAGACAGACAAACAGATAGACGGACAAGACAGACAGACAGACAGACGAACAGAAAGAAGTAGGATGGATTACTCTCAGAAGACTCGACCAAACTCTACAAATTGGCTTCTCTACAACGGCTCAATATAATGAACAGAGAGTTCCATCAACCGAAGACAGTAATGCAAAAAAAGGTCTGATTGTAGAACAGCGTTTTCTACTTCTGCCCCTTTAGATTAGTCCCCGATTTCAACGGCGACTGGCGCCAAACATATTTCGCCGTTTCAAGGACTTCACAGAAGATCAGAGAAAATTTCTTCGGATTGGGTCATTCGCCCTAATTTTTCTTATACGGTACGTAGAAGTAAAGACTGTGGCAGAATTTCGTTCAAAGGTTCGGTCTGGTCACGCGATAATCACAAAGCAGAGAGATAGAGAGAGATAGAGCGCGCTAAAGAACTAGTAGGCCGAGAAGCCAAGTAGCCACCTATTGCTTATTTCGTAGGCTATCGATTCTAGATAGGCAGCGGCATTTGAAAGAGAACAGGGAATAATGTAACTGATACTTTGGCTGCATTATCTGCTTCCATCCATGGACTTTTACGAGTAACTGTTCTTCTGATAACTAACTTATATATATATATATATATATATATATATATATATTTCTCTCTCTCATATATATATATATATATATATATATATATATGAGAGAGAGAGAGAGATACATACATAACATACATACATACATACAGAGACAGATTCAGAGAAAGACGCAGACATGCATACAGACAGACAAACAGACAGAGATTGAGAGAGACAGCTACAGAGAGACAGAGAGACAGGCAGAGAGAGAGACACACACACATACATAGAGAAAGACAGACGGACTGAAACAGACAGATACAAAGACAGATAGGCAGAAAGAGATAGAGAAACAGATTTGTGAGAATCACTTATCGACCTCGTTTAGTGGTAATCACGCGGACCTTGTTTAGCGACTCTCACCTTGTTCAGAAGATCCGTCAAATGCGATTATTGTGTGGACAAACAGAGCGCGTTCGACGACTGATGTTTGTGCTACTAGCAATTAGTCCAGATTCTGTCGCTTCTGCTTCCCAATATACGACAAATATATCCGCAACAGCGTTAATACGTGGTCAGCGACAGGCAATGACAGGAACTGTAAGCGCAAAAGCCAAAGAAATTATTCTTTCTCTGTACGAACGACAAAATCTGTCACCAGGGGCGTAGCCAGAAATTTGATTTGGGGTATAATGTGATTTGGGGGCGGCGTTACAAATCTTGAAAATCTTTGAAAATCTTAAAAAACACATTTAAAATTTTAAGGTAGTCTGATTTGGGGGTATATATAATGATATACCCTCCGTCGCTTCGCCCCTGTCTGTCACCGAGATGTCTTTTAGTCAAGTCGTTTTTTTGTTTCCGTCAAAATCCGCGAAGATATTTAGCGGTCGAACGGTCGGGAAGACGGTTTCGAGGATGTAATCTAGAAATCGTGATTCATTAGAAATTCCACTAGTTGCTGCGTATAGAGATTAAGATTCGCGTGTCGGTCGAGCTCTTCGGGTATTCGTCGACAGGTGGCGCGTCGACACCGCTTCCGGTTAATCGAGTCACGCCGGGTGATGAATGACGAGGGACGAAATGAATGACGTAGATCGACGTCATTCGATGACGTCTAAACGATGACCGATGACGACGCAGAGAAGCCGGTTTCAATCAATGACGTCAGCTGCCACGGTGTCTTTGGTCTGATCTCTTGTCTAAGTACAGCTGAAGACAGCTACAGGGTATTCAACCACACTACACGCTAGATGTCAAGTCACTTCAAAACATCTGACACACACACGCAACGAAAAAGATAGTCTATAGATTCGAACAAACATATCTTTTTGGAAGATATAGCCTAATACACTTCGAAAGAGAAAAACTAGACTCAAACATGAATATTGGTCCATTAAAAAAACAACCCAACCCGTTATGATTCAGACCCAACCCAACCCACGAAAGCAATGGGGTTACTTGACCAACACCAACCCTACCCACCGCAATACGCTTCTTCTTCATGTGCCATGTATTGCTACGTCGGCGACCATGGATTTCCACTCTTCTCTGTTTCTGGCTTTCCTTATCAGTTCGATGTTGTCTGTAGTTCTTGTCGCTTCTCTTAGGCTGTCCGTAAACTTTATTCTTTGTCTTCCTCTTGCTCTTTTCCCCTCTATTTTTCCTGTTATGGCTAGATTTTCCAATCCGTCTTTTCTTATTAGATGTCCAAAGAATTCAAGCTGCTGCTTTCTTATGGTTTTTAGCAATTTTCTTGTTGCACCAAAAGTTTTTAGTACTTCCTCATTGGTTATTCTTTCTGTCCATGAAATTTTTTGCATACATCTGAGAAACCACATCTCTGCAGCTTCCAGTTTCCTTTCTGATGTTTTTGTCAACGTCCATGTTTCCGAGCCGTACATCAGAACCGCCCAAACGTAGCTGTGAAGAATTCTGAGCCGTGTTGTTGTTGAAATATGTTTATTTGTGAGAATCTTTTTGAGTTATGTGAAGGCTGACTTCGTCATGCCTATTCTGGTTTCAATGTCCTTTTCACTTCTTCCATCGCTTGTGAAGATGCTTCCTAGATATTTGAACTGTGTTACCTGTTTTATTCCCATTCCCCTGTATTGTAGCCTGCATTTAGGAATTTCTTTCTTTTTGTAATTGCCATACAGTACGTCTTCTTTTTATTTATTCTTAGTCCTTCCTTTTCACTCTCTTCTGCCACCTTGTCTAATAACCTTTGTAGTTTTCTTTCAGTATCTGCCATTAGTGTTGTGTCATCTGCGTATCTTAGGTTATTTAAATTTTTTCCTCCTATCTTTATCCCTTCCAATTCTTCTGTTTCCTTCATAATCTCTTCCCCATATTCATTGTAGAAATCTGGTGATAAACCACAACCCTGCCTTGTCCATTTTAAAATTTGTATCCACTTACCTATTTTTCCTTCAATTCATTACGCTACAATTTATTAAATCAGTTATTGACCAGTGGCGGTTCCACCATGTTGATGACTGGGGATGCATCCTCCCCTACCGGGGTTCCGGATGACCTTTTATGGTTGCTTGTCAACCTATTTTCCGGTGAGTTTAAAAAAATTGGTTCCCTGTCATTTAATCCTAGTCTTTTAATCCCAGTCACTTAATCCCAGTCACTTAATCCCAAGTCTTTTAATCCCTGTGCAGATAATCTCAAGTCTTTTAATCCCGGTGAGCACATAATACACAGACACTCACAGATATCAAAAACCTGTTTAAAGATGTAATTCAAAAATGTTTGTGTCACAAAAACATAGTTAAACATGGTTACATGGTTACAAGTTAAAAAGTAATAGATATGAACTTAAAATCGATATTTTAAGCTACACGTATGAATGTGGCCGGACATTTTAGTGATTGATGTTACGTACATCTCCAGTTCATGTTTCCACTTACCGCTTTTCTTCTTAGCCAGAATACATATCCATCATGAACTAGTATCGTTTTACCTTTACTACTTTTTATAAACTCTAACGGCATTTTTCTAACAGTACGATTTGTTAACTTTTAAAATTTTACTGACTGACTGTTTTCATTGATTTATATAGGATTGTCAACCGGGTTTCTGTTTATGTGAGGGCATTAAGTGCAAGGGTAGACTGCCTCATGTATGCATTTGAAATAGAATGAATTCAAGGTATTGATGGGGCAAATGTGTCAAGGTATTATATGCAAGGGAAGAATGCTTCATCTATAGGATTGTCAACCGGGTTTCTGTTATTAAGTGCAAGAGTAGGCTGCCTCGTGTATGAATTAAAACTAGAATGACTGAAGGTATTAAGTGTCTGAGGATTATCTGCACAGGGATTAAAAGACTTGGGATTATCTGCACAAGGATTAAAAGACTTGAGATCAAGTGACTGGGATTAAGTGACTGGGATTAAAAGACTAGGATTAAATGACCTGCCACCAAAAAAATTAGTGAAAAATGCTGCGAATGACCTTCTTTTTTTGCTTGTCGGCCTTTTTGCAAGGTTTACTAACATTTAGTGGGCAACACACTAACAATGACCTTTTTTGTCTCTTTTCTTTTGTGTTGTCTTCTTCGCTGTGCCCTTCACCATCTTCCTATACATTTTTGTTCATCCACCCACCAAGAATTCCTGGAACCGCCACTGTTATTGACCATAGAAAATTCATCATTAAAAAGGTTCTGTGGCCAACATAACCCAGCCCATGAAAATTTCCGACCCAACCCAATCCAACCCATGGGTGGACCCAGCCCATGTACATATCTGGCTAAACTAAATCCGGACCAAACCAGCTTTTCGCGCAACCAACGAACGGTTATTTTCGAGCAGTCTAACGTTTCGAAGACGGTCTACGCTGATGATTAATGGGGCAAAGCGAGTGACTACGATTTTGAGCGACGGCTGTTTTCGCGTCATCTGTAATATTCTGGTGATTTCTGAATAAACTGCGTTCCGCAAAAAAACCAAGGATATTATTTTTATCTTTACCGAATGCAGATTTGATATATGCCTGACACTTTAGTGGAGTACGATAACAGGGTTCATAGCTTTTTTCCTTTTTTCAAAATATAGGCTACAGTAGCCAGTGGCGGTTCCACGTGGGGAATGAGTGGGGATGCATTCCTCACGGGACTTTTTTCTTTTTTTTGCTTGTGAAGCCTATTTCTGGGTAAACGTCTGATAAAACTACGTGGAAAAAACTGCGGATGACTTTTTGCTTTTCAACCTATTTTTCGGTAAACGCTTTTTCAGTAAAAATGTAGTAAGATTAGTGGGGAAAAATTACCTTTTGTCAGCCGTTTTCAGCAAAGTTTATTGGTGTTTTCCTTCTCTTTTTTATCCCCCGCCCAAAATCCTATGAATTCATTGCATTCCCCACAAAGAAACCCTGTAACCGCCACTGATAGTAGCATAGTGCTAGGTAATTAATGGTCTGGAAGAATTATCAATTAAGGACGCAGTTTTATTCGCGACACCAGTTCTACGAAGCACACATGCATTCCATCACATGCAATAGAGAGACAGTGGGGAAGACAGTGGGACAAGGGCAGACAGAAAAAGGTAATCTAGTCTAGATTTGAAAAGACACCGTCTATTTGGAAAATATAACAGACATTGAAAGAGAATTCCAGAATTGTGAGTCGTCAGCAGAAACAGTAATTATAGGCCTAAATAAGACGCACGCGAAACTCATTTATCTTATATTCCGTGCGGCAAAGATGCATAATATATGAGCCCAAAGTGAGTCATTTACTGTGGGTCATTTCAGAGGGCTTTAGTGCCATTTTCAAAGTGGTGTGCGCATTCGCACTACCGAAAATCCATCATCATCAACCATTAGAAAATTAGAATCGCATTTCGGAAAGACTGGAAAAGTGAGCACTCTATCACTTTGTGGTTTATCGTGGAATCGACAGTCAGCGTTGGCTAAGTCCTGCGTCGATTGTCTCTTGAATGTTGGAACCATTTAGACCAATAACTATTAATAACTAATATTTTACCAGAATTCGGTAAAGCTGTTGAAACAAATAATAATAAATAATAATAACTATTAACTATGCACTTCTATAGTACCAGTTATAATACCCAAGGGTATCAATCGATGGCACTTCAAATCCAACCGCAAAAGATCCAGGTCATTCCAGAGACCAGTCAGAGGGCGAGAGTAAGACCGACTATGGAAGAAAAGCCAATTGAAAGAGATGTGTTTTTAAGTCTGTATCTGAAAATACTCAATGAATTGGAAGATCCGACAGCCAGAGGGAGAGTTCCAGATTTTTGGCCCAGAAATGGAGAAAGCTCTCTTGCCAATTTCAGTGATGGTTCTGGGTACATTTAACAATGAGTCAGCAAACCTTGTTGAATGACGATGTTAAATGGGTTAATTGAAGTGAAGTGAAGTTTATTTTTCAGCTCAATAAACATAGTCATAGGTTTAAGAACATGTAACAAAGTAAAATGTAGATTGATAATTGAGCAGCATTAATTGATGAGTTATTAATTGCTAAGATTACACAGAATACATTGACTATTTATAGAAAGTGAAACGGATTGACATAGATGCATTTCTAAAAAATTTAAAATAAGAATGTCTGCTACATATTCTTAGAACATTGTTAACACACATAACGTGCATAGATCTGTAGTTTTGAGTTAGGTTGACTAAGCATTGTTCATTGACGGTAAAATAAAATGGAATCGTTTGCAGTGGCGGCTCCACCGGGGGGGCCAGGGGGGCCCGTGCCCCCTATTGAGTGCCTGGCCCCCGTGGCTTTCCCAGTTGGGACCCTATACTTAATGCTACATACATTAAAAACAAATGGTTGGCCCCCTGATTAGAAGTTGCCACCCCAACGGCCCCCCCCACTTGCCAAATACTAGAGCCGCCACTGATCGTTTGAGCGGTACCATAACTAAATCGCGGACGACAAAATAGCGGAGACAAAATCGCGGAGACAAAATCGCGGACGACACAATAGCGCACGACAAAATAGCGAAAAACCGCGACAAAATAGCGCACGACAAAATAGCGGAAAAATCGCGACAAAATAGCGCCGACGTAATTGTGCGATAGGAACGGAGCGACGTGATTGATTGATATGAAGAGGCCTTATTTAAATCTACGTTATTGATTAATATGAAGAGACATTTTAAACAGTTTAGTATATTTTATACGTCTCTTTGATTAGCTTTGTAGGCTAGTTGTATTAGTTTTAATAAACATGTTAAATTGAAAGTTGTGCTCTCTATCGTTTCTGGCTTCGGCTATGTTATGTGAAGGATGTTCAGTATCGTTTTTCCTATCGACTAACTACTCGGCTATGACTTATAATCAGTATCGTTGTGTAATTTGAGCTAGGGGGAAAGGGGGCTTGCAGACTGAAATTCAAAAGAGGGCAGAGACTGCATGTACCTGCTATGCGAGTTTGTGATGGTTGCAAAGTTAGCTGGGAGGGGGGGTTCAATCCCCCCAAGCGCCCCGGCAATCCCAGCACTTGTATTTCCTATCAACCAAATAATATAATTGCTTTGGTGTTTTATGAATTTTAATAAACATGTTAAATTAAAAGTTGTGCTCTCTATCGTTTCTTGCTTCGCACTATTTTGCGCTATTTTGTCGTCCGCGATTTTGTGTCCGCGATTTTGTCTCTGCGATTTTGACTCCGCGATTTTGTCTCCGCGATTTTGTCTCCGCTATTTTGTCGTCCGCGATTTTGTCTGGACACCCGTTTGAGCATGTTATCTTCTATAATTTTTGCTATGAATTAGGTTATTTGTTGATATAAAGCACTTCGCTGAGCTACAATTGAGTTATACAATTGGATTAATCGGATCTTGAGCGGTATAGGCTGACGGAGTGAGGTACATCATAACCCGCTGTATAGCACCCTTAGTGGCGTTCACACAGGCAGTAATGCCTCCTAAGCCACTTTAAATCACGCCATACTGTACCGTCATATGAATTAAAATAGAATGAATTGTCAGAGCGAGTGGCGAAACAAAGGAAGCGGCTCATTACATTATAAAAGCGCTTAACGCTCTAAAGTGGCGAATGCGTTTCAACGCTAAACCATTTCTCAATTTGCTTATCTATCAATTGAACAATCGGACTGTATCTATCCAGGCCTCGGAGATAACAGATATTTTTCCAATTAATTCCTCAACTCTATGTATATAGCTATAGTTTACGCTTGGTAGACTAGGCACAGTGTTTATTCTAGCCACCTTGACATTGGGGAGGTTGAAATGTTTGGGGACAAGATTTGTCTCTTCACGGCTTTTTTTTTTTTTTTGGGATTTCCATCCACCAAGCCAACATATATATATATATATATATATATATATATATATATATATATATTTGGGGGAGGATTTTAAAACTTTGGGAAAGGGAATTCCCCCTCCCCAAAACAGGCCTAGAATAAACACTGTCTAGGCATAAAGGATGCTGATCGAAATTTCAGAAATAGTTTTATTAGTAAATTATACCTGAACCATTATATTAAATTTAGGCGTAAAATTCTATTACTACAATGCCGTCCGTATTATAGAAATGAACCATACTTGCTTACTTTCGACTGAGTTCTATTAGACTTAATTATATGGCCGTGGACTTTGATAATGGGCTGTAGCGTCATTTCACACTTTTCTTGGGGCAAGATAAATTTTTGCAAATTTAGGCAATTTTGCAATTTTTGCCAATTTTGGAAAAATTTTGGGCCAATTTTGGCAAATTTGCAAATTTCTTATATTTTTTTGCAATTTTACGATTTGATTTTTGCGCATTTCACATTTATTTATTTAAAACATTATACATTATTTCTTCATTTCCTTGGGGCACGGCCTCCTGCCCCCTCAAATGACGCCCTGATAATGGATTATGTTATGTTAGAATATGAAATTCATTACACAAAAACTATCATATATTATCAAAATTAATGAATTTAAATATAAGTTGAAAAATTATTTATTATACTTATCACCCAATTTACTAAATTATCACCCAATTTACTAAATTAGTTTTATGTACCTGTTTATCTGTTAGGTTTCTTTAGGCCCCTACAGCTTTCCAATATTGACTTGCTGTATATGAGTATTCTGTCAATCACCTTGCATTACTTAGATCAATTACTATGTAAAATGTTAATTTACTAGGTACCTCTTGGCGGAAATTATGTTTCGCTGTTGGTATCCTTGTTTCCTTTTTCAGCCAGAACGCTCGGGAAAGGCATTTCCACACCTTTTGCCAGATTGTTTATATAATTATGGATATGTAATAATGCGTTTGGGAACGTACAGGTACGGCGTTCCCACACCAGTTTTTATTGAGTAAAAAGATGAGTTCCCAAACCTTTTTCCTTAAAAAAGCACTGATTATATGTATTAATGTATGTATTTTCCACAACAACGGCTGATGAAATAGGCATCTTCATATAGGAAGAAAGAGAACCAAAAAGCGAACAATGGTTCCATACTGCCTAATAATGTTACGGCCATTCATCTAATGCGGATGACTGATTGCTTTTTGTCGTATATAGCGATTAATTCTCAGGGACTGTCTTGTATACCGAGACACACTCTCCCCTCTAAGGAAACATTTCGCTGATGAGACACGCACGCCATCCGATAAGCAGACGCGCGTAAATCGGATTCCGTTTCACTCCCACGACGCGCGCGCGCGCCAAGTGCAACTGTCGCCTACTCGAAAGCACTACTGGAGTGCAGTGCAAGCACTCACCTAATCACCATCTGTGGCTACCGGACACACACATGCAGTCGGCCTTCGAAAAACGGCAAGCTCCGAAGAATTTTCACGGTCCGTCGAAACTCAATTTCCCGATAGTTTGACGGTCGTCCTACACTGTTCGACCGATGGGAATATCATGGCTTCGACGCCTTCGTTTCACGGTCATTTGAAACTGACCATCTGGTCAATTCCACGCAGCAGCACCCTCCCCCCGCCAGTGTTCTGGCGAATAGCCTGTCCTGTGGTGATGGATGTACGGGCGTCGTCGACGTGCGATTGCTTTGCAGACGGGAGGCGGCGTACACCGTTCGCCAGAAACTATCTCCGGCATTTCGTGATTACGATTTTGAACGAGACGAGTATTTCGATGCGTTGAAACGCATATTATAGGCCTATATGTATGTATTTTCCACAACAACGGCTGATGATATAGGCATCTTCATATGGGAAGAAAGAGAACCAAAAAGCGAACAATGGTGGCGTGTCTCATCAGCGAAATGTTTCCTTAGAGGAGGGGTGTGTCTAGGTAAAACTGTTTTATTTCGAGATAACTTGCGCGCGGACCAAAAATGACGACGGTCTGTCTCTTGTCAGGTGTGGATTCGATATAATGCTTCATATAGAAGTCCTGATTCTAGGCCCGCCGAGAGGGGGCGGCAGGGTGAAATGCACAGGGGCCCGGCGACCTGTAGGGGGCCCGAGCCGGTCATGTATTAACATCGCGAAAAAGAGTGACAAGCGAAAAAGGTCATCATCAGTTTTCACACCTATAGGGGGGGGGGCCGTGACTGCCCCTTGTGCACAGGGGCCCGGAATTTCTTTCGGCGGGCCTGCCTGATTCAAGACTAAATCTAATGACAGTAGTATTACGTAAGCGCAGTGACGTAGCGTGTGTTACCAGCACCCAAAGCAAAAAGGGATTACGACTTCAACTTGTGACCAAACTGTCTTGACAATCAAAAAACCTTTCCAGAATTCCCACATTGCAATAATAGATTTAGAAAAGTACTGAAATTCTTTCTTGTTCTTTATGACTGACATATGCTGACCTATTTTATGGTTTACTATTACTACTTTTTTCTTTTTCACTTTAAATTGTACGCCCCCTAGAACTTTGCGCCCGGGGCAACCCTACCCCTAGCCTCCCACGTTACGCACTGCATAAGTGTAGCGCAAGACATGGGCGAGTAACTTGCCTGAGGGCGCTACGCATTGAATAGGGTAAGAGTCGAACCTGCTACTCTCCGGTTGCTTGGCAGAAATCCAACTGCTGGTTAGCTTGATCTTACTACCAATTCAGAATAAGATTATGCAAGAGAGAGAGAGAGAGAGAGAGAGAGAGAGAGAGAGAGAGAGAGAGAGAGAGAGAGAGAGAGAGAGAAAGGAGATATACTGAAGGATAGATAGACAGACAGACAGACAGACATCTAGAGAGAAAGAGAGAGAAGACGCATGTGTGGGTTAGAGAAAATGGTTGTGACGACATGTGCTTAGCCGCGGACCCTTAAAAACGAGAAGTTTTGGAACCCACGATCCACGTATGGGACAGATTCGTAAGAATCTATCGTCAGTGTTGTCGAAAGGCGTCAAGAAGCTCTTCTTGAGGGGAGATAGTAGTTGAGATGTACGACGAAGCAATGAAGATACGCAAACATTGAGCCGACGCTAACAGCGTGTATACGACCGTGAATAATGTGACAGAGTGAACGCTTCGAGCTTTCAGTGTGATCATCTCCTGTATACAATTCAGAAAGATGGAACGCCGTTTTTCTATAATTGCGGTTTTAGAAAGGGTGGCCATCTGATCGCTCCAGCGCTTGGCTTGTTAAAAGTATCCTCTAGAAATATTTGTCTTTTTCATCGCGGAGACGTTGAGAGACATAACGCAGTTGCTGCTATAGTTTGTAAACGTTTTTCTGTTAACATATACACCTATAGACATTCCATCAAACATCCTACAGAAACAGTGAATACTCAATATTGAGTCCATTGACCCACCATAGTCAAACGTCTCCTGCCAATGTATTTGTAGGTCTTTTTCTCTCAAGTATTTGCGTCTCAGTTAAGGAACCTGGATTATGCGCGAAAATACCGAAGCCACGAGTTAAGATTAGCCTACTAGATTGCCTAAGGCTTAGCCTATCCCGTGATTCAGTGGTTCTCAACTCGTGGTCCGCGGCCACAAGTTGTCCGCGAGAGGGTATATAGTGGTCAGCGGCGAAGTCTGAAAAAACGTAATCTCATGCACTTGGACAGTCAATTGTTAATAGTCAGCCGTATTGGGTGCCGCGTGAAAATTTGGCGGATTTGCGGTTGGCTGTCGTTCCGGACTTCGTTGGATTTTCCATCTTCGTCGGATTTGCCGATTATGACGACGAACAATCTTCTTGCGGAAGACCGCTTCTTTAGAAACTCACCGATGGTTACAGTGCGTGGATAACTCCTACTACCAACTTGCGGACTCTTACACCATCTTCCGTTCCTCGTTGGCATGTCAATGGGGCTACAGTTTCGCTGAAGGACCGCTTCTAAAGGACTCTGCACCGGACTTCTTCACGGCAGCAAAGTTCTTTCCATCATCACAGTGGATTTTAACATCGCCACCTTCTGACCTTCATTGACATGTCAGCGTTGTCAAAGCGCTTTTGATTTTGGATTTTAAACCATGCGTACAGCGCTATATAAATTGTCCTGGAATAATAATAATAATAATAATAATAATAATAATAATAATAATAATAATAATAATAATAATAATAATAATAATAATAATAATAATAATAATAATAATAATGCCATATCTGACGGTCGTTCGCAGAGAGTGTGCACTTTAGACAAAGTGCGCACTTTTCGAACTCCGCTTTCCGCTTTCGGACCTAGTTAGATGAAGTGCAGTCTTTATAGGAATCAACAATCATAACACAATTTGTCAATCCGTCGTGCGAAATCGAATCGATGCCTCCTCTTTCGATATTATTTCTATTAATAAATTGAATGTCCAAGTACATGAGATATGTTCAAAATATATTGGTTTAACCCCTTAACCGTGTATTTAACTGTAACTCAATGTAAAATTGACGGATATATCCGGGATCCCCAGTTAAGGGGGTTAATTAAAATCGTAATGAAATTGATCAAACATCTGACAGAAGCACAGAAGCAGGGGCGTAGCGAAGGAGGGGTATATCGGTATATATACCCTACCCCCCAAAAAAATCAGGCTACCTTAAAGTTTCTAAAGTGTTTTTTTAAGTTTTTCAACGCTTTTTAAAGATTTATACCCCCCCCCAATTGCATTATACCCCAAATCAAATTCTTGGCTACGCCCTGCACAGAACGCGAGCTCTGCAGTCGTAAATGGTCGGTTTTATTGAGGATCAGGACAGACAGTATTGGAAAAATTCTTCAAAGACCAACGAAGCCTTTACCGTTTACAAGAACTATTACACTCACGACTGACCTCAAAACTAATTTCATCCACCGCGACCATGAAGTCCACACTTAGAATTTCTTCAGCAAAATCAAAACCTTCTAGCAGAACAATGCTTTGAATTCCTCACTGCCCTACTTCTATAACGTCTTCGTGTGAATCAGTAGCGACATAATCCAAAAGCCACAATGGTACATGAGCTGATGTAGACAGCGAACAGCTTTCGATCTGAACAAATACGTGTATGGTCATTGGTCATCTGAAGCGCCTGCCAAAGAGATAATAGGTCTTGTTCCCAAGAATTATTGCAGCTTCAAAATTAACTAATGTCAGATGATATATAGGCCATCGACGGACAAATACAAACAATCTCTAAATGACACGCAATACGAACTCGCGTCTTTCCACCGTGGGTGATCGCGCATTTCCCGTGGTGGCAGCACGGGTCTGGAATGGTCTACCACTGGCCATTCAACTCTCACCATCACTAGGTACATTTAAGAAGCGCTTAAAGACCTGGCTATATTTCGAACTAGTTATGATTCTGTTTTGACACTGTAATGTGTTCACGTAGACCTTCTGGATTAGTTACCACAATAAACTTAACTTTAATAATGTAATAATAATAATAATAATAATAATAATAATAATAATAATAATAATAATAATAAAGGAAAAAATGGTCATCACCACAAAAATAATAACCTTGTTATTGGGACCTGTCATTGATCTTGGGAGGTCAAAAGTTTTGACGTAATTATGGGCGGGGGTAAGTGAAAGTTAACAGTTGTTGACAAGGGAAGGGGTCAAAAAATTGCCCAAAATTTGTTGACATAATTAATGGACAGCCTTTTATTTAAAGACTCTTAAAATTCGTTCAAAATGTAGGCCACGTCGATAATTATAATCTTTTGCCGTTGACAAATCAAAATGAGAAGATTCGACATAGAAACAACAAGTACCGATCCAGCAAAAAGTAAAATCAAGAGCACTATTACAACGCTTTTATCAATCGTAAACATGCTGATAGCCTACAATGTAATGTAATTTTTGACGAAAATCATATTTTAAGGCAGCTACTGGATCATACAGCAGACTATGTACTTTTATATCTGTACTACACAATACACATATAACGATGAACAGGAAGAAGAAGAAGATGATGATGATGAAAGAAGAAGAAGATGGACGAAGAAAATGGAAGAAGGAGATGACGATGCTGCTGGTGCTGTTTCTGCTGCTGCTAATGATGATGATGATGATGATGATGATGATGATGATGATGATGATGATGATGATGATGATGATGATGATGATGATGATGATGATGATGATGATGATGATGATGATGATGATGATGATGATGATGATGATGATGATGATGATGATGATGATGATGATGATGATGATGATGATGATGATGATGATGATGATGATGATGATGATGATGATGATGATGATGATGATGATGATGATGATGATGATGATGATGATGATGATGATGATGATGATGATGATGATGATGATGATGATGATGATGATGATGATGATGATGATGATGATGATAAAGGTGATGACGATGATGACGATGATATTTGCCGACTGTTTATTGCCAGTGTAAGTTGCTATTGCATTTCTAAGCTCGGTGATTTTGCTCCAAGACGTTAATCAATTACAGCTGGCGATGGTCTTCCTATGGTAAGTAAGTAAGCAAGACAGTAAGTAAGTAAGTAAGTAAACGGAAACCCTAAGTCAATGCCAAACAGTCATTGCAGAGCGACGTCTGTGGAGACCGTAACTCTTATTAAGTCTCTGTCTCCGACCGACCGACCGACCGACCGCCTTAATGGACAGCCTGATGTTACCCGTCTCTTGTGAATTATCGCAATAAAGATGGCGACCATCTTAGAGCATCGGTGTCATTTGTTGTACTGGAAACACGTTGAAATCAGCGTTTACACAAACAAACGATTGACTTAGACCTAGAAATGTCGATATACAGGGTGCGATTTGTGACCTGGAGCAGTGGGGGGGGGATATGTCGAGCTTGGGGAGATGTAGTTGTTGGAAACTGTAGCAGTGGGGATGTAGTGGTGGGGATGTAGCAGTAGGGGATGCAGTTGGATAGTGGGGAAAGATTCCCCCTCCGCAAATCGCGCCCTGTCGATATATATCTCTAAACTTTGGAAAGGGAGGCGTAATGTTTAGAAGATTTGAACACTGTATATTGCGGTATCTTGTTTGTCTATCCTCGCCCGTTATAATATTAAACATTTGCTTGTTGACAGCGGCGATGTTCTGACAGAACGGGTTTCAATGTCCGGTGGATAGAGGGTGGAGGAGGGAGGATGCTCAGTTGCTCCTCTTTCCGTAATTTGCTGAATAGTGCGTTCGCTGGTTTAAACAATTTTATTTACATGACAACAAATGTATACATTCAACGAGGTTAGTACTAGCAACGTCAGATCAAAAATTTCTAGGGATACATAATAAATTCGATTTGGTTACTTGTCGAATCTGCTCCTCGTCCGCCCGCCTCGTTTGTTGCGGTTCTCTCTTAGATGTTCTCCCATTAAGAAATAGCCTGGACTACTGTAACTCTCTCTCTCTCTCTCTCTCTCTCTCTCTCTCTCTTATTGGATTTGGCAATGGGGGATTACGACTGAAATCAAAGAGTGACCATCCACTGATGTCATGGACACTACTAAAATGGCGCTATAGAAGTTTGATGATGATGCTGATGACGACGGCGGCGGCGGCGGCGACGATGATGATGGTGATGATGATGATGGTGATGATGATGATTAACCTCTTTTTGCTTCCCGGCTCCATTCTCTAGAAGCAGCAATTTTTTAGTCAGCTCTCCTCAAGTTTTTTTTAATCTCAGGATCAAAATGATTTTTCCCCGTAACGCAGCCTTCCGTTCCATCCTCTTTAACAAGAAGTTATAGTAATATTCATATTTTAGTCTATTTAGTTAATATTATATTTATACGTAATATCTTTTACACAACGCTTATGCTGTAATAATGATGATGTCTTTTAAGTACTGTCTCTTCCCGTTGTGAACTATCAACAGAATCCCAAAGGCATGCAACAACATTTCTAACGTTTCTTTATAAACGGCAGTAAATTAATTATTAAACTTCTGACTTTGGATGAATGTCTCAGTGTTCCCACAACCATGCTATTGTCACTTATCACCGCGACAAAATAAATTGAGGATCTGCATTTAAATTCATATTGACTCGTGATCAACTATTTTTTAATATTTACTGATATAGTGGACCGATATATTGTAATAATGTGTTACCGTCGATAAGTGTTAGAAAAACATTCGACGTTCAACTATCGAATGAATAGTGAGAACTCAAGAGAATTACTTTGAAGAATTTGAAACGCTAAGGCGCTTTAGAAGTTGTATGAATTCCAACACGTGGCACGGCTACAAAAAGATGAATGCAATAGCGCTTTGATTGATTCTGATCAAATTCTTAGTTTTAATTGCAGTTTGTTTAATGTTTAGGCTTTGATCGTCTTTTGATAATAATATTCGTTTTTTTCTCGAAGCACCGTGGTTTCTGTCATTTCCCATAATCTCTCTGTTCTATGCAGTTCTAAAAATATAACTCTTTCATGCGTCAATTAGCTTTGTATACAACTATACATCTATGCTTGCTTGCACCGCCTTTACCGATGCGTATTTTCAAAAAAATATTTTTATAAAATGTGACATCATGAAGAATAAGCAGATAATTAAGCATACTTTCACAAGGGATCTTCGAAAAGCTTTACATCAGAAATTTTAGAATGCAAAACTTAAGTTACTTATAGTCTACACTCGCTTACAAACTTAATACGAGAGAGTTGGTACATGTGCACGTGTTTTGTGTTGAAACTCTATCGCTGAACACGTATCCTTGCGCAGTGATAAGGCCATTCTGAGGCTGCAACAAAAAACCTCATCGTTACACAATCATCATCATCATCATCATCATCACACTCCATAGTCCATAAGGACCGTCGGAGCCAACGGTGTAAAAGTGCTCGCCCATGGCCCTTTCCTTTCTTTGGCCATGTATATCGCATTTTGGGTGGTGTCAAGTCCAGTCCATTCAAGAATGTCATCGATCCATCTTCTCTTTGGTCTTCCTCTTTTTCTCATACCATTTGACCTGCCCATCATCACTGTCTTTATTATTCTGTCATCCCTCATTCTGCAGATGTGTCCAAATATCGATAGTTTTCTTTCTTTGATCTTCTCCACAACAGTCTTTGTTCGTCCCAGGTCTTTGCGAATAGTATCATTTTTGATCATATCTTTATAACTTATTTTCAGCATTTTCCTATAACATTTCATTTCAAATGCGTTCAGTTTTAATCTGTCTTGTTTCTTCATGGTCCATGTCTCACATGCATACAGTAGGGTAGATATCACGCATGTGTCCATAATTCGCAATTTAATGTCTGTGCAAATGTTTTTACTTTTCCAGATCATGTTCAAATTGGCAAAAGTACTGCTTGCAATTCCAATCCGTCTTCTTATCTCCTTGCTGCAGTCATTATCTTCGGTTATTAGACTTCCTAAGTAAATAAACTGATCAACACAATTTGGGTGGTGTCAAGTCCAGTCCATTCAAGAATGTCATCGATCCATCTTCTCTTTGGTCTTCCTCTTTTTCTCATACCATTTGACCTGCCCATCATCACTGTCTTTATTATTCTGTCATCCCTCATTCTGCAGATGTGTCCAAATATCGATAGTTTTCTTTCTTTGATCTTCTCCACAACAGTCTTTGTTCGTCCCAGGTCTTTGCGAATAGTATCATTTTTGATCATATCTTTATAACTTATTTTCAGCATTTTCCTATAACATTTCATTTCAAATGCGTTCAGTTTTAATCTGTCTTGTTTCTTCATGGTCCATGTCTCACATGCATACAGTAGGGTAGATATCACGCATGTGTCCATAATTCGCAATTTAATGTCTGTGCAAATGTTTTTACTTTTCCAGATCATGTTCAAATTAACAAAAGTACTGCTTGCAATTCCAATCCGTCTTCTTATCTCCTTGCTGCAGTCATTATCTTCGGTTATTAGACTTCCTAAGTAAATAAACTGATCAACACAATTTGGGTGGTGTCAAGTCCAGTCCATTCAAGAATGTCATCGATCCATCTTCTCTTTGGTCTTCCTCTTTTTCTCATACCATTTGACCTGCCCATCATCACTGTCTTTATTATTCTGTCATCCCTCATTCTCTTCATTCCTCATCCCTCATTCTCTTCATTCCCTCATTCACAACACAATGCTATCTTATAACAGGACAAAAGGAAAGCATCGCTACTCATCTGCGCACTAAGGATACCACCACCGTGGCCGGACAAAATGTTCGCGGACAAAATGTCACGGCTTAGGGTTAGGGTTAGAGTTAGGGTAACATTTTATCCTTGACATTTTGTCCTTGACATTTTGTCCCCATGACATTTTGCCCGTGACATTTTGTCCGTGACATTTTGTCCGCGGACATTTTGTCATAGCACCGATACCACGCTGTACAGTAAAACCGCCTAACTTCAGAAGCAGTTAAAGTTGATTGTAAAAGACACCTTATGCCGAATTTGTATTTCTTAGTAAGACATTCTTGAATCGGTCCGTACGTGAAGATGTATTTTCATCAAGAGAATTGGATGCGCGTGTTGATACCAATGTCAGCAGAGAATCTCTTGTGGAGAGATTCTCTCTGACAGGTCGCTCTCGTTCATATTTCAAATCGTGAAATCAGATCTGACAATTGTTCGAGCGATTCATCTGCAAAATTGCATTCCTTGCGAAACATCTGCAAACATTCTCACGTGAAAAGACGTAGGAAGAGAAAAGAATCTTCGAGAACAAAAACAAATATTGGGCTTCGAAAATTTCATCTAATTGATTTCTGATTGATATTCTTTGAACATCTTCAAAGTGATGTAGATACGCCGAAGCTCTTGAGACAATAATTCTTCTCTTATTCCTTCGATTGGCAAGAGTTCTAGATTAGACACGGCCCGAAATCCTACACTGTAGTTTTAAAGGGTAAAAAAGAATGACGTTCTTCTGAGCGATAGATGAAAGCGTTACAATTTCAATTAGGAAAATTGCGTTTTTGAATTTTTACAATAAAGTGAAATAATTGATTCTGAAAATTAAATAGAATCATATTTGAACCTAGTAGGCCCCAATATAAAAATCAAAACGAATGTTCTCTCATTAAATCCCAGAATGACAGACTGCTACAAACACAATGAGTCGTTTCTCATCATCATCATTTACCGCCATCGGTCATCGTCATCACCGTCATCAGCATCAGCATCGCCATCAGTATCATCATCATCAGGTCTTCTTTCCTTCATTGTCTATGACTGAGGCGGCAGAACCGATTATATTATTCCAGTTGTCTCTGTCTTCTTCTTCTGCTGCTGCTGCTGCTGCTGTTGCGAACTTGCTGTTACAGCTGCTGATAGTTTCATCTCTTCTATGTCGTCTGTCCATCTGCGGGGTTTGGTCGACCTTTGCGCCCTCTTTCCGGGAATAATGTCCAGCTGCGTCGTTGCTTAAAACGTAATAATTGAAACGACGGTGATTAATTATTGCGGCGCCTAACTTCGTCAAATAACTTCGAGTTGATTGCAGTTCGCTGTTTACTGTTTGCCTTTCAGTAACTCTGATTACATTAGCAGGCCACAGTAAGTTAATTATTTACAGCATATAAATGCACGTTATGACTGACAATCGTTCGCACCTGTCTGTCAGCAGTCAGAATTTGTGGAAATGTTGCATGTGCCTAACCCGACCCGACCCGACCCCCGCCCCCAACCCCATAGCCCACGACCGCTTTTTTTGTTGCTGGTATTTGGATGGATATTACCATCGAGTATCTTGTGAGTCTGTATGATGTAAATGGCTTCTCATTTGTAGTTTGTATGACGTCCGAAGCTGTAAGACTCACTACAGAGCAACGAAATACAGCATATAGGTCTACATATATATTATATATATATATATATATATTATATTATAGGTCTACATATATTATATCAGCGGTTCTCAACCTGTGGGTCGCGACCCCAAAGGGGTCGAATGACGATTTGCCAGGGTCGCCGGAGACCTTCAGAAATATAAGGTTGTCTCTTTTATTGTTATTGTGCAAAATTTACTCATTTTATCATGTAAAAAGGCTGACAAACAAAAAAGAAAAAAGGTCGTCAAGAAATTTTATTCTGCAGGGGCCCGAATTTCTCTCGACGGGCCTGGTTGGGGGTCGCCACATCATGGGAATTGAATTAAAAGGGTCGCGGCACTATAAAGGTTGAGAACCGCTGTATTATATATATAATTAATTATATATATATATATATATATGCGCTGTGTCCAGACAAAACGGAATCCCGTGCTATAATGATGAAAAAAGACTATAGTAAATTTTCATAAATTTTAAACATTTGAAATTCACTTTAGTCTTGACATACTTACCAAACTAATGAATTCTCTGATATTGGGCAATATTCAGATTATTAAACATTTCAACAAGATGGTGCACCCGCTCACCAAACTCATGAAACTGTTGAACTGCTGACAAAGGAAACTTCTGATCTCATACTTCCTAATCTTTGGCCGCCAAACAGTCCCGACTTGAACCCAGTTGATTATAAGATTTAGAGAATAATGCAGGAGAAGGTTTACACACACACAGTCACACACACACACATACACACACACACACACACACACACACACACATATATATATATATATATATATATATATATATATATTATATCGACTATAGTCATAGACCTCTTAAACTATAGTATATATAATATATATATACTAGGTGTTTACCCGTCAAAAATGACGGGGTAGATTGGCTGTTTTACCACCCGATTTTGCGCAAATGCAATAGCATTTTGCGCAATTAATTATCCTTAACTCGCCGCCTTTGCCTTCAACCAAGTTAACGCCCATTCGCATGAATTTTCTGAAACTTGATAGTCAAGGTAAGTGTACTGATTTGGCAGTGTCGAACGACATGCAGTGCTTGATTCTCTTGTTTGCAGTGCTGCTTTTGCGCGCCGAACAACAGCCTGCTATTCATTCTCACTTGATTGTCGGAAAGCTCGTGAACGCTGGACTTTTTTGTTTTGCACGGACGGTTAGAAAGAGGAATAAAAAAGCTAAACAATGGTGCAAACCTCATCTTCTTAGCTCTTATATAGCCTGAGATATAGCAAATTCAAAAAATTAGGAAACTCTCAGAATTCTAAACTTTCGCGAAATTCACCGATAATACTTATGTTCAAACATTGGGGTCATCGGGTTAGAATTGATAGATCTTTACCAAATGTAAACCGATTTTCAAACTTTTTGGTTTATTTTGTTCCTCTGACATCCCTTTACAACGTTGACGCTGACCAAAGTGGGGTTAACGCTGAAAAGTTTTTGCTAGGGGGCTTTGAAATATTTTGAGGGAGAGGGTGATATTTTAGGCCGTAAAGTGGACTCTACCCCCAAATGTTTTTGTTTTGCACGGACGGTTAGAAATAGGAAGTAAAAATCTAAACAATGGTGCAAACCTCATCTTTTTAGCTTCTATATAGCCTGAGATATAGCAAATTTAAAACGGTACAGCAATAATTTCTGAAGAACGCTTTTCCAAAAATTAAATCCCCAGTACGGTGACGGCTTCTAAAAATGTAATCCCCCACTTGAAGGGTTAAATTTAAGAAATAGGTATTGAGGCTAGAAAGGAATAAATATATATAATAACGGGGGGCAGGGCATTGGGGAAGGATAGGGAGGTTTGGGAGGAGTAAAGTGGGTTGTGCGGGTTTTCGGAGCAGCGTTGTATAGTTTTGGGAACGGGGTTTGGGGTCGGCGGGGTAGGGAAGAGCGGTGATGGGTTGGGGCCGGGGCGATTGAGAAAGAGATGGGGAGAGGGAATGGGGTTGGGAGAGGGATGGGGAGAGGAAGGGGAACGGGGGTTTGGGGCCTGTTGGGTAGGACGGGGCGGGTATGGGTTGGGCCTGGGGCGATTGGGAGAGGGATGGGGTGAAGGAAAGGGAACGGGGGTTTGGGGCCTGTGGGGTAGGGCGGAGCGGGTATGTGTTTGGGGTCTGAGCGGGGATGCGTTGGGCCGGGGCGATTGGAAGAAGGATGGGGATATGGAAGGGGGTTGGGATAGGGATGTGAAGAGGGGAGGGAAGGGAACGTGGGTTTGGGGCCTGTGTGGTAGGGCGGGGCGAAGATGGGTTGGGGCCGGGGCGATTGGGAGAGGGATGGGGAGAGGGAACGGGGATTTGAGCTGCAATTAAGACGCTTCGTTAAACGCTGCGTTGTTTATACGGTTTAGATTAAACAATTTCGTTGTTATGGTAACAGCGTCTTGCAAGATCTGTCGTGTATCGTGACCGACAGACAGACCGGACATCGAGAATTATGTAATAAGATATATATATATATATATTATATAAAGACGACAATAATTTTTGGCGTTAAGTGTGCTGTTCAAGTGATTGACGCACTTAAGAGATTCGTTGCATGGAAATCCGAGGATGACGGAAGATAACGGAATGCATTTCATCAGATCTCTCAGACCCTGCGGCGCTTCCTTATCTTATCACTGACATGCGTATACACTTGGCATCAGGTGTTATCTCTGACACGAGTCGTCGCTGCTCCGCACCTGCGTTTCTCCGATCTGCAAAGGTGCGTCTACCTGTGCAATCGACTCAAGACACACTTACGTCGTGTCATATGCGTGCACTTACAGCTATAGGTGTACGGTGTACACAGCTAGGAGGCGAACCTTATCGCTTCATCACGAAATGTTTCGCAAGTTTCGAAGATGCTCATTGAAATAAGTAGAGGCTGTATAACAAAATCTTATTTATGCGGGCCTAGTCGAAGATCAGAATATTTCAGCAGCAGAACGGCACAGAATTCTTCAAAGCTATGTTTGGGCATGCAGTTCTGGTGCACAGGTCAGAAACATGGACGTTGACAAAAGCAGCAGAAAAGAAGCTGTATGCTGCAGAGATGTGATTTCTCAGACGTATGCAATATGCAATAAATTACACGGACTGAAAAAATAACCAATGAGGAAGTGCTAAAGCCTTTTGTGTAAAAAAGAAAATTGCTAAAAACCATAAGAAAGCAACAGCTTGATTTTTCGGACATCTAATAAGAAAGGACGGAATGGAAAATCTAGTCATGGCAGGAAAAATAGAGGGGAAAGAAGAGCAAGTGGGAGACAAGGATTAAAGTACACAAACAGCCTATGCGAAGCAAAAAGAGCTAACGACAATATAGAACTGATAAGAAAAACCAGAAACAGAGAAGAATGGAAATCCATGGTCGCCAACATAGCAATACATGGCACAAGAAGAAGAAGAAGAAGAAGAAGAAGAAGAAGAAGAAGAAGAAGAAGGAAGGAGGAGAAAAGAAGAAGCAGAAGGAGGAGAAGAAGGAGGAGGAGGAGAAGAAGAAGGAGAAGGAGGAGAAGGAGGATACGAATAATAATAATAATAATAATAATAATAATAATAATAATAATAATAATAATAAGAAGAAGAAGAAGAAGAAGAAGAAGAAGAAGAAGAAGAAAAAGAAGAAGAGAAAGTAGTAGTAGTAGTAGTAGTAGTAGTAGTAGTAGTAGTAGTAGTAGTAGTAGTAGTAGTAGTAGTAGCAGTAGTAGCAGTAGTAGTAGTAGTAGTAGTAGTAGTAGTAGTAGTAGTAGTAGTAGTAGTAGTAGTAGTAGTAGTAGTAGTAGTAGTAGTAGTAGTAGTAGTAGTAGTAGACGGAAAAAAAGAAGAAACAGAAGAAAAAGAAGAAGTCGAAAATCATTGGTTTGTCTTCCACATTCTAAAAGAATTTCCATTTGCGACAGTGTTTTATTCAGGCTCGCTATTAACTCTTATTTGTTTCTCTGCAAATGTGTGTATGCTGCCTGTTTTAGCTGTCGGGACAGACATCTGCTTTTATTAGGCTACTGCGCTTTTCAAGTCCCGAGAGAACACAGGCACGTTTCGTTCTGAAAAAAGGTCACAAGTCACAGCAAACAAGCACGCTATTTGGTCTTGTTACTGCGCTCCTGTAGATGCCGGATCACAAAGGGTTTTAAACCAGAGCAAGAAGAAACACGAAACAATAATTCACCGGTGCGAACAACGCAAAATGGACTGGTAAGTGCATTTAAATTGGATTAACCACTGGTAGACACGGGGAGAGGGGAGAGGGGAGAGGGGAGAGGGCCCATATTCTGTCAGGAATCGGTCGTGGAGTTTGCGCAAATCGTTGAGTAATGTGTAGGGGTGGGGTAGGTTGCATAATTGAAAAGAATACGTGAATGTGCGAAGTTGTGAGATCTAAATTTGTATATGCTTCTCCTGCTTGGGAGGGCTTTCTTAATGCTAGAGACAGTGGCGGCTCCACCGCGAAGTCAGGGGCCCGTGCCACCTATTGAATGCCTGGCCCCCAGTTGGGACCCTATACTTAATGCTACATACATTAAACAATAAATGGTTGGCCCCCATGATTAGAAGTTGCCACCCCAACGGCCCCCCGCTTGCCAAATCCTAGAGCCGTCACTGGCTAGAGATAAACAAAGAATCGAAACATTCATTCAATCATGTAGAAAACTGATCTTGGTTCCAATTCCATTCCGAATTTTGAAGACATGGTAAATCAACTAGACCACGATCTATTCCAGGCAATGGAAGACATCTACGCTTCCTAAGGAAGTCCCTTCCCCATAAAGCAACCACCTCTCAACAGAACTACACTCTTAGAACTCGAGGACACAACCTGGAAATTCCTCACCAGATTAGTTATATTATTTGACTGATAAAAACTTTATTATAAGATTATTATATTCAGGACATAAATGTAAAAATTAATTTTAGTTTCCAATAACCTTTGATTTGTATATCTGATACGTATTATGTATTATTATGCATTATGTTTTGACCTTACGTTTTGCCAAGGTTAATTGAATGAAGAGATTTTTGCTTCGATTGATTTGATAGTGTGTCTATTTTGGACTCGCGTCCGTCAAAAGACGACGTGCGTCTGGCTGTTCCTTTCTCATCCGGGGCTTGCCGACGGTTATGGCGGAGTTCGTCTATTACATTTCCTCCTGTGTTATTTAAGGCGAGTAACTGGTTCTCTTTGTGACATTTTCCAAGGCTGGTGGTCAACGGAAATTAGTTTTTCCCCCGGTGTTCGGCGGCGCATGCGCGTTGTGTGTGTGTACTTCCGTTGTTCAGCCTCGTTTTCAGTTGCTTGTCAGGCGAAAACGTGGGACATCTTTAAATTCTGAAACACGATAATATGTCAACAGCTATGTTGTTGGCCAATGCTGTCAAAGGGAAACCCTGAACTGCATCATTCAAAACCTTGAAAGAACCACATCAACCTCCGTGTAACAGCAATCAATCAACTTCTAAGGCGCCACTCCCAAGGACTTCGGCTGATGGCACAAACAAATCCTAACGGATTTAGAACCAGGTTAGGTCGGAAGAAAATATTATTACGTGTACCTCAGACACATGTACCTAAAAATCGTGCATTTCCCAAGTCAAAGTCGCAAAATATTATATTTTCTCTATTAATGGCCATATTTTACATTGATACTAGTTAATGAACATCAGATAACAGCAGAAAATAAAGAACACAACGATACGAGAAAAAATCAAGTACAAAACAAATATCACGCAGACATTGATAAAGAGAAAAATGAACTTAAACTTCTATAGCGCCACTTTCATAATGCACAGGAGCATCAACCGATGGCACACCAAATCCAAATCACTAAAGATCCAGGTCAAATCCAGGGTATCCGGCCGAACAAACGGGTGACAGTCTATGGTGGATAAGCCCGGTCAAAGGTGTGCAGGATGCAGGATGGAAGACAGCAGAGTGGCGAAGAAGATCATGCTAGGAACAATGGATGGATGGAGAAAATCGAAGAGGCAGACCGAGAGAAGAGAGCGGTTGGATGATATCGTATAGATTGAGGGAACGCGGAGCTGCACACAATAGAGTGACACGGGGACAACATTTTATCCACATCCCCACCCCGCACCCAAACATTTCTTCCCGTCCCCGCATAGCTTCTCCCCGTTCCCGCCCCATCCACGCAGCATTTGTCTCCATCCCGGCATCAGCCTTTTCCGTCCCCGCATTGTCCCCGCAGTAAGCCGTTAGCATATGCTAACAAAAACACTCATCGTTATATGCTATTGCGTTTTTGCTTTAAAATTATGACGTCATGTTTCGACTGTTAAATGATAATATTATGCAATTAAAGTTTAAGTATAACAAAAATATTGACAACAGCGTCAGTACTCACTTGAGTGCGGCGGTCCTCCATTGTGCAACCGTCTCGTAGTGTGGCCACACATCACTCAGTGGCGGCTCCACCGGAGGGGCCAGGGGGACCCGTGCCCCCCTATTGAGAGCCTGGCCCCCCAGTGCCCCCAGTTGGGACCCTATACTTAATGCTACATACATTAAACAACAAATGGTTGGCCCCCACGATTAGAAGTTGCCACCCCAACGGCCCCCCACTTGCCAAATCCTAGAGCCGCCACTGACATCACTCCGTTATACGTTTGGAAAGATATTCACTCACTTTTACTTTCAATCAATCTATCGATGTCGCATTTTGCATTTATAGCATCGAGTGATGAAAAATAACAAGCCATGTGCACAAGACAATACAATTTAAAAGGGACACAGGAAAAGGAAGTACCAGGCAGAACTTCCGGCACGTTGTTACGTCATTCGACTGCTCTAGCGCCGTGTTTAATTGCAACCATACATACTTAACGAATAACCTACTGATTTACTAAATATCTACATACAGAAAAGCAAGAACGCCTGCACAGCGTCATCAGAATTATTATTATCAACTTGATAATACCGACACCGTTACCGCAGTATTACCGTGGTATATGTCCCCGTCCCCGCGGTATTACCGCATGACATGAAACAGTTACCGCGGTAATTTTTGGCCGAATTGTCCTCATTACCGCGGTAATTACCGCGGTTACATCGGGAAATCCGCGGTAACCGTTACCGTGTCACTCTCTACTGCATACATGCACTAACCAGATCTACACAGGACCGAGAAAGAGGCAAATTATGAATCAGGCTGTCGACACCTACGGGTACAGCACCTATGGAGCTGGATGATGATGATGATGACTAGGCTTGTTAGGCCAGATTATAATTTTACAGAGTTTGAAACAATTTATCAGGAACTAGAATACTGGTCTCTGAATTCTTCTGCTGCAGGCAAAATGCATTCGGAAAATACAATCGCAGACCAGAAGCAAAATATAGCAACAGCTGCAAATGTTATCAACGACTGAAAGATAGGCTTAATCAACTTTCCAAGTCGCTGGCATCCTATGAACAGTACAAGCAGGTACAGGAATGCGGGAAAGAGAGACGGAGAGACAGACAGACAGAGACAGACAGATAGAAAGAAAGAGAGAGAGAGAGGACGAGAATGTGAGAGAAATGGAAGAAATCTTTGATAGGAAGAAGGTTGAAAGATTCATTATTGCTCTCGTTAATAAAACAGTAAATCAAAATGGTATGTTTGGGCATTTGATCACCATCATCATCATCATCATCAGCATCATCATCATCATCATCATCATCATCATCATCATCATCAACAACAACAACATCACCATCATCATCACCGCCACCATAATCATCACCACCAATATCATCATCGTCGTCGTTGTCGCGAGTACATCATTTGCAGCAATAAATTCATCGTATATGGCGCCGCTCCGATCTCAAGACGGATCCCAGAAAGCGACTTGACGTTAAGTGTTATGCTGTGAACTGTTATTCTTGTGGCAGAGAATCGAACGAAAAGATGGTCGAGGACGTAGGCGCTGCCAATAAATCAAGTGAAGACTGGAAGGACTTTCTCCTTCCAAGATCCTCTAATTTTTAATTGCACTGGTGTCGTAATTATCAGGCTCTCCACTCGGCACTTTCTTCGTCGTAAAAGCCGCGGTCGTTTATAGAGTATCCTTCCGAGAAAACAGGCTTTGTTCGTTTTTTTGTTGTCGCGCAGACTTGCGCAACGTTGCAGTTTTCTTGAAAGGTCAGACGTCGTTTGGGCGCAGACAGAAGAAGGCAGAAGTAGATTGATCTCAAAATGTCTTGTCTTTTAGGTTGTTGACGACAGAGGCGTAGCGAGGCAAAGCGCCGCCTCCGAAATTTTCCTGACAGGCAAAAAAACGTTATCAAAAGCAAAAAAACTGATCAAAATTCAAAAAATCGAAAATCTCGAAAACGCCGCTCCTGGGGCAAGTTCCTCGGGGGCGGTTCGCCCTCACTGCCCCCTTCGCTACGCCACTGGTTGAGGAAGCGAGGTTCAGGCCCCGTTGGCGCCTCTAGTGGCTTTCACACAGGCGGTAATACCTCTTCTAAATGACTTTAAATCACGCTGTGGTTTAGGAAACAGTGGCAAAATTACGATGAGAATTATACCAATTTACGTTACAGATACAGTAAACATATTATGAATTGAAAAACAGACAAATATGATCGCCAGAAAACAGATGAACCTAGCAAATATTTGCATCATACCGTCGTCTCCGTAGTAGTAGTAGTAGTAGTAGTAGTAGTAGTAGTAGTAGTAGTAGTAGTAGTAGTAGTAGTAGTAGTAGTAATAATAATAATAATAATAATAATAATAATAATAATAATAATAATAGTACATTCGGCTATGATAAAAGTTTCGTATTAAAAAAAATCGTGCTGCAAAATAGCTTCCCTTGTGATTAATTGTGATTAATTAACCGCGTGGCAAACAGCGTCGTATTTGGACAGAGCCGCTGTTCGGACGAAGGAAGGCAACCGCTAATTTAGCATATCTTTCGTTATTTAGCCAATCAGACTTCAAAATATCATGAACAGTGGTAAGCGCATTGGTCACCTAATCTTGAGGTGCCTGGTTAAAATCCCGGCAGCGGCAGAAACTTTTAGGGGCGGAAAATGGCCGAGTGGGTTACACGCTGGAGCGTTTCATTAGCTCTCCTTGTGTGGCTTCCACACAGGGGCAGTAATGCCTCCTAAGCCACTTTAAATCACGTTATGGCTTTTAGAAATCCCGATGCCTTCCACGCAGACAATCAGAGGTGACCAGCAAGGTCCCTATGCAGTGACTGTAGAGTCAAACTCGAACCCGCTGCCCTCCGATTGCGTGGCAAGAGTCCTACCCCTACTCCACCAAGTCATCGCACTCCACACTGCTTTTCTCCGGCTAATGAGGTCTAAAAATTAAATAAGACAATTCTAAATCTGTCCAGAATTCTTGCAGAAAATATCTTTTTCCCCAAGACAGGCCTACATCTGCCTTTTCTGACGACGCACCGAGAGCAGTCAAAATGAAACTGCTTCATAGCGTTGCCGGATAAAATGTCGTGGACAAAATGTCAGAGGACAAAATGTCACGGCTTAGGGTAGGGCTACACTGTAGAGTTAGGGTTACATTTTATCCGCTGACATTTTGTCCGCTGACATTTTGTCCTAGCACCGCTTCATAGCCATGCACCTACTTACTTACGCACTCACTTCTCGCTCATTCGCTTTCAGTGCGTGTCGTATGCGTTTTAGAAGTGGTGCTTCTTTGCGTTCTCTGTAAGCTGGCAATTAGACGAGATACACCGTAGACGTAAAAACACGGTCTTGTGTTTACCGTCATCTGCGTCACTGTCTTACGTGTCAGGCATTATTAACCCTTAAGTCCCGTAGAGCAGACATTTCCGCTTCATAACATAACGGTTATGCAGACTGCCGTGTCGAAAGGGTTAAAACCAATCTTCCGTCTCTGGGTATTAACAGCTTACGCGTGCAAGGGTTTCTGCTTGCTCTCGGCGGCAAAAGGCCAGAGGTCAAACAACGCGATAGAACTAAGAATTGATCCGTTGAAACCGAATATGGAACAAATTCACACTGTATACGTATACTTTTCGATTTTCAGAACACTTAGCGAAGGTATTTTTTAAATCTCACGCTGGCAGTGGCGTAGCCTACAGAGGGAGGGGGACCGGTGGGACGGTGGCCCCCGGGGTATACTGTACACCAGATAGGAGTATACAAATTGACTTGGCGACCTTTTTGCTCATCAACGCTTTTTTTACATGAAAACTCTTACCTCATTTGGCCCCGGTATCCACACCAAATATGGGCATCCAAATTGTCTCGGCGTGTTTTTTTGCTCGTTAACGCATTGCACCGAAGTGGCGGGGGCCATCCAAATTAAACATGGTCTCCGGACGTCCACCACTCTTGGCATGCGCGCCACTGAACGCTGGACTAAATCTATATTTGTTTTTACAGCAATGCATTTTAAATTGTTCAAAATTTAACCAAATCCTACACGAGGAGTTGAATTTAATCATATCCATTTTCCCTGAGGCTATCCACGATAGAATCATTCCGTTTACAACCCAACGGGCCCAGTGTTTAATCTAGACTACTGGACTCCGGGGGGAACTGACAAAGTCGGGGGAAATTCTGCTAGGGGGCTGCTGTTAGTTGATGTAGTATTCCAAAATTTTCGGGAGGGGGAATTTGAAATTTCCGAGGTGAAGGGCAATTTTCCCCCGGAAACGGCCTAGATTAAACCCTGAACGGGCCTCTAATGATCACCATTACCAATAACGAACCAAATGGCAGACAATGATTTAATAATTACGTCTAATTTCAAGTTTTACGAAAAATAACAGCTCATTTCAATGCTGCTCGCAGCTTAAACGTCAGCTGTAGTGTATTCAGGGAACATTACGAAGAAGATTTAGAATCTATAGAAGGAAAACCGAAAAGCTTTCAGTTGCGGAACCTCGCATACTCTGCGAAATCCTCTTTCTACGACAATCTGCACTTCCAAACGCTTTAAATACACCAGATTTCGTGCATTTTGTTCCATGGGTTGTGAAAGTATTTACAATGAAACATGGTGGTACAGGTTTTATTCCGCCATCCTACGTGGGTCTAATAGCACTAAATATAGAGCATGGTTAAAAAGGGAAAGGCCATACTCGAGTTCGAGCGTTGGGCCCGTCGCTGATCTCCTGTTTCAGGCAAGCAGCGACGCAGCTGGCTAAAGCCATTAATCTAGAGTAGTTTGTCATTGCTTTCTCCAGACCCGTGGTTCTCAGACCCCTTTGTCTCGTGGACCACTTTTGAGTGTCAAAAATTTTTCGCGGACCACCTGAGAAATATGAAACCAGTGTCTGCCGAAAAGGCTCGACAAGCAAAAAAACGTTATCCGTAATTATTTTGTTTTTCGTTTTTTTTTTTCAATATGCCGCGGACCACTAGACGCCCTCTCGCGGACCACTTTTGGTCCGCGGACCACGGATTGAAAACCGCTGCTCTAGACCCGTGTGTTACCTTCGCAGCCAAAGCTCATTTACAACCGCCCTCTAGCGAATGAAGGCTGAGTCGACCTTAGGGGCTCCTGCGGGAATCGAACCCGTTCTGTCAGCGTGCCGCTCTAGCATGTTACCAATCTGCCATCTTCCCGCTCCCAAAGCATGCACATGTGAAATTAGAAGTGAATAGGTGAAGTAGAAGTAGATAGGCTCCACTATCGATCGTCCATAGAATAGAGGCCTATACCCCAGAGTCCTAGGTTGACCATTCGTTGAGACAATACATTTGGGACATTGTTATTTCTAGGAAAACAAATTCACGTTAAGGAATCCGCTGTTCGCTCTTGATCATATAACGAGCAAATCAGGCAAGCCAATTGACCAGAGCTTCAAAGAAAACAGGACTTGTTTAATGTTGACAACCTTATGATGATGATGTTGACGACGATGATGATGATGATGACGACGACGACGACGATGATAGCGAATCTACTTGACCAAGAATTTAGGTTCTATGGTAGTCTCTTCCGCGGTCGAATTAGGTAAGCAAGTAAAATCTCGTGAATTTATGCAGCGCTTTCTAAATAGGCACAGTCGTAGCTGCTTATTCCTAGCCGCTTCTTAATCTATACCGTTGAAATAGCCATAGCTGAAGTGTAATGGTCAGCAGTGGCGTCATTTCACACCTTTCTTGGGGCGGGCGAGAAAATTTTGTTTGCAAATTTTTGACAAATTTTGGCAAATTTTAGGCATTTTTGCATTTTTTGCAATTTTTTTTGCAATATTTTTGCACATTTTGAGCAATTTTGACAAATTTTAGGGCCATTGTTGGAAAATTTGCAATTTTTTTATATTTCTTTGCATTTTTGCAATTTTTTGCACATTAATACATTAGAAATTAATATTTTCATTTCCCCAGCTCCCCCCCAAATGACGCCTCTGATGGTCAGCCGGGCAAGGTCAATTTCAGAAACCAGTCAGTGTGGGAGAGAGGAATTAGGAAGAAAGACTAATGATAAAAGAGAGAAATCAATTAAGGAGAGCTAATTTACTGCAGCTGCTATTTTCGATAACAGAAACAGTAGAGGAATTTCCTTGCTCCTAAAGTCCTTGTCGCTCTGAGTATACGAATATCCTAGCAACTGTAGCGTCGCCTAAAGGCATCATATATCATTGTCAATTTGTTATACACTTACATACAGGGTGGCCAAAAACGGGGTCATCCTATTTCAGTGTAAAGATTAATGGTGTCGCCACTGCACGCTGAAGTTTTAAAAGAAAACTTAAAAATGACCGCGTCGACGACGCAACGCCGCGGAAACACGCCATGTTCCGTGCATTTTGACCGGAGTTGTCAACATGTTTACAGCAAAACAAGAAGACTCCGTGGTTTTTTTGGTCCCCGCTATAGACATATAACAAGACGATTAACGTTTCGAAGAGATTCGCGTGTTCGTTCACCCGACTCATTATTACCAGCGATGAACGCGAAGGAGAAGACGTTTGTCACGACTGAGGATCGATCGAGCGACGGAGAGAGAGAGAGAGAGAGACAGAGAGACAGAGAGACAGAGAGACAGAGAGACAGAGAGACAGAGAGACAGAGAAACAGAGAGACAGAGAGACAGAGAGACAGAGAGACAGAGACAGAGAGACACACAGAGAGAGACAGAGAGAGACAGAGAGAGACAGAGAGAGACAGAGAGAGACAGAGAGAGACAGAGAGAGACAGAGAGAGACAGAGAGAGACAGAGAGAGACAGAGAGAGACAGAGAGAGACAGAGAGACATAGAGACACAGAGAGAGACACAGAAAGAGAGACACAGAGACAGAGTGAGACAGAGAGAGACAGAGAGAGACAGAGACACAGAGACACAGAGAAGAGACATCACCAGCTGTTTTAACACTCTAGAAGGCACGCGAGATAACAACTCGATCCCGTCGTCTATGGAGATTCACTGTAGATACTCTATCGGAGGCTGTCACGTGACGACGCAAGCAGTACATGACGCGTGTCACTCCTGTCGAGTCACCTGCGTGTCCTGAGCGCGACGACGCAAGAGGACGCGATTTTGTTTTCGACGATAACACGATCGACGATCATCGGCGTAGCTACAAGAGGGCTTGGGGCGTCGACCCCCTCTACAGTGGCGTAGCTAGGAATTTGTTTTGAACAATTCTTATATTTTTTAAAATAAAATATTTTTCATTCCAATAAACCCTCAATAATCACATCAAGTGTACGGCAGTCTATAATTTAATAAGTCAGTAGGCTACTCAGTAGTATTAATCGATTTTCTGGAGTTCAGTAGCGTCATTTCACGCTTTTCTTGGGAGTGAGATAATTTGTTGAAAAATATTTTGCAAACTTTTTGCAAAATTTTTGGCAATTTTTGACAATTTTTGGGCCAATTTTGGTAAATTTGCATTTTCAATTTTTGGCAATTTTTTTACACATTTCACATTTATTTATTTATTTATTTTATACATTATACATTATTTCTTCATTTATATCCTCCCGATGACGCCCCTGCTGGAGTTTCAGGATATGCTTACTAACTGGAAACTCAGACGACACGTCACGACAAAATCCCAGACGTAAGGGATTATAATTATTAATGGTTATTGGTTAACTTAGTGAGTAGTCTCTAGTAAAACGTGAACTAAAGCAGCGCCAGCGTTCTAATGCTAAATCAGTATAACCACTGGCACTGTTACTTACTTCCTTAGCAGGATTTAAAGTGGCTTATGCCTACATTAGGAGGCGTTACTGTCTGTGTGAAAGCCACTAGGGACGCTGTAACTGTAGCGCAGTCTGAGTCTCTGACTGGACAGCATTGCATCTGCAGCATCACTGGCCTGAACGCAAAAGAAACGAACAAAGTGATATTTTATTCGCTAATTGTATTTGCCTGTTAAGAAAAGATACGGTACAGTGGACGATTATGTTTATGCTAAGAAATACCGGAGACAAACTAATGATAACAAAAAGTAAATAAGTAATAATTGCATTGTACATTGCACTGCTAGTGCTCAAATAATTACAGTATAATGACATTAAAAAATTTGGCACTTGACAATGTTTGCGTTTTTCTGAAGCCAGTTCATTCCTGTTTCAATTGCACATTTTTTTTACCAAAGTTGACCAAGTTTCCTTACAGTTTTAGTGAAAAGGGCCTAGGCATACATTTTATCTGGACACAGTATAAACTGTGTCCGGGTAAAAATGTAATTGAGATTTAGAGCTTATTTCATGTCGTACAACTTTAGCAATTCAATCGGGTATGTTATTCGGTTTCTACAAAAAAGGTCATATTTGGCAGCAAAGCCGATCAGTTATGAACGCAAAATTGAAGCTGCGGTAGTGTAGTGACACTGTACTCAGTGTTTTATCCAGACTCCAGGCCTTTGGGGGGGAAATTGAGGCTTTCGGGGGGATCGATTTGGTTGGAGGGGAAAATACACAGTTCAATGCAAAATTTGTGTAAGTGCTGGGATTTGGGGGGGGATTTGAGGTTTGGGGAAGGGAAATCTCCCCTCCTAACAGGCCTGTATAAAACACTGACTGTAGTCCAATGCCATCAGGGCTTAGAGTGGCTCAGTAGGATCTGCCCTGCGTGAGAACCATTGTACACCAACGCCATTTTTACTTCTTCCTGGCGTGTCAATGTTGGGAAGATATTTTCTGTGGAAGACCGCTTTCTCTCTCGCTCTCTCTCTCTCTCTCTCTCTCTCTCTCTCTCTCTCTCTCTCTCGGATTCACCGCCGTATTTAGTCATGGCAGCAAACCCCTTTGTAACACCTGGGTGGATCGTCATCTTCCGATTTTATGTTATTGACATGCATGCAGAGTTACCCAAATAGCGGAGCCATACTCTTTCATGGATAAGTCGATAGCGGGGCACAGCTGGAGGACGAAGACCTGACCTGACTTGACTCTTTCATTGTAAAGTTTTTGGTTGCGCCACTGTAAGTGAAAATTTAAAAAAAGACTCATGTAACTTCATCCACGATATAATGCCGCAGAAATGCACCAAACTTCATACATTTTTATCGGTTCTCGGAGACCAAAAATTTCAATTCTTGTGACGGATCTTTTCTCTTTATGAACCAGACGCATCAGTTTTAGGCTATACATGCCTTCCATCAAAATTAAACTGCTATATTTAGTATTTGACTATGTTAGTGATGGGTTCACATGTCGTGCACGAGCGGACCTGGATGTTGGCAACGTGACTGGTGTATGGGATGCGTAAGATTCTCCGCAAACACCACTTGGAGAAGGCATCGAGTTTGTTACAAAGCTGTTCTGTTGTAGTCCAAGTCTCGCAGCCGTAGAGAAACAGTGGTAAGATGTAGGCCTATGCTTTGTATGAGTGAATTCTGGCGTGCAGGGATATTGAGTAAACAACGAGTCAATTGAGAAATGAAGCTGAGTTCGAAAAATCTTGTAAGAAGAGAGATTGCTTTGTTCAATTCAAAAGCCAATAACGATAACTTTCATCAAGCGTAATTTTGTTAATACCATGAAATAATGACAAGAAATATGTCAGCTTACTCTTTGTCTTCACTTAGTACTAGTAAAATGAATCTTAAAAACTAATATAACAAGTCTCATTATATGTGATAAATAACACGATGCATGGTTAAGTTTTCAATTCATTTCGAAACTTTTAGAGTCTGTATTGAATTGTCTGAATAAACCATATTTTTTAAACTTTCACCGAAATTGCGAAAAAATGCAACAGCAAATCTTCAAGCGACATAATTGTAAACTCCGAGAAGTAAAAATTAGCATACTCTTAAGCCTATGCCATCTGTACAAAATGCGAGAACTTCGCTAGTAATATACCAAGAATACTAGAATAGCATTGTCGTATACGTTCTTATTCTAATGTCCTTTGCTGAGCATTTACAGTATTAGAAATAACTGTAAACTCGGTTCTATTCAGCGTACAATGCACTCGACGTTCTCATATACATCTTCATCGTTATGGTTCGGTGAATCCATCAGCTCATAGTCCGGTTCCTCCAAATCCGATTTCACAGACAGGGGGCGCTGACAGGTCGAGATGGGCTCCAGGCTGTACCCGTCATTCGAACAACCTCTGGGGTTCACAGCGCTACGAACGTCGAGGCGTGGTTCTGGCGAGAAAGATATCAAACACAGCAACAGAAATATCTTACTGATCAAATTACAATCTGCCCTACCAACAACTTCATCCCCAGCACTCTTCTCTGCATCTTTCTCGCTTACCGTGTTCATTCTTTCTATAACCTTTCTGTCTTGGTCGTAGCTTCCTCTAGAGTAAAATAGATTTTCGTAGTCTGTTTCTCTGTGTGTGCAGCTTGGTTTCAAATCAAATGCCACAATATGATAGTCACTTGCTAAAAATATTCTCCAAATTCATATTTTAACTGCTGTAACTGCTCGTCTAGCCTATTAATTACAGTAAACCAGAAATACTATAGGCCTATAATTTATTGTTAGTTCAGTGACATGCTAAGTCAATAAATTATCATTACTTCTCATCCTGCGGTCTTTCGGCCTAAAAACGTTTCTATTCTATATGGCAGTTGAAATCCACCATAACGTCTACATTTCTCCCTAGAAACCTTTCCTATAATCAGCATAATAACTAGTACCCAGGGGCTGAATGCCAGTTGGTGTCTGACGCCATCCTCCTCACAGTCTGTTCCCAGTCCAATCTATTTTGAGCTCTGTGACTCAGTTTTCGCAGACTGTTTCATGCATAACGCGTCGTCACACCATTCTGTGTATGACCCTTATTTCTTGGTGGGTCATCCATAATTCCTAATATCAGAACTTGATCGTACCGTCATCTTTTATTCGGCCGATGTGTCCAAGAGACGCAATTTTCTCTGTATTACCTTTGGCACAAGGTCATTTTGGACTGAATTCTTTTGTATAGCGCCTAGTTTCTAATCATTTCAACCTATCAGATCTTCATAATCTGATATTTATGTCTTTAGTCGCATTTGGGAACCCCAACATGATCCTGCTATAATATCTTTCTTTAAAATGCTGACCTCGCACTACATATTTTCTCATTAGCTTCTTATCTTGTATATCTCCTGTGTCAATTGTATGCATTTCTTCAGCAACATAACTATAATATCACACCTTCTTGTCCATGCCCCATGGCCTTCTGGGTCTCTCTAGTTCTCCTGAAAGCGGCATACAACATCTACTTAGACAAAGCTCGCTATTATTATTAACTATAGGTCTATAGAAATTAATTCGTTCAATTTCGGATGACCTAAAATGTAACGAATTAATTTCTATAGGCCTAGTCAATAATAAAAGCAAAGCTATCGAAAAAAAACTTTATTTTCATAAGCGTTTATTGATGTTACTCGTTGCGTTTTTCCGTCTCTTCACTCGACGGATGGCGTAGATTATCGACAGAAGAATTATTATGAAAACGAAGGCACATAGCAGCGAAGCAAGAACCACAACCAACGACGACAACGTCTTCGCACCGAGAACTAAAACGTATAATAACCATTACAGTACAATTAAACTAAGGAGACTCTGTAGCATACTCCGATTGGAATATTCTGACACACCAGACATGTTCCAATTAAGCAGGTATCCCGAGTCCTTGTTTATTACAGTATAACGATCATGCAGTTCTTGTCAGTGATGTTAATCCTTGTCCTGGTCCTTGTCCTTAAGGACTCCTTAAGGACCAATTTGAAGTCCTTGTCCTTGTCCTCGTCCTTGGGGGTTCGGCCTTGTCCTTATCCTCGTCCTTGCAGATCGGTCCTTGTCCTGGTCCTTGTAACTTAGTCCTTGAAAAGTCCTTATAAGGACCAAATTACTTGTATACCATTTTCAATTGTACTGATAATTATGTTCCAAGGTAAGAGTAGTATGTGGATTTATATTTTGGCTACATACTTGCGTTGAGTTACTCTAAATGTTTAGTCATTGTTTCCTTTATAATACCAGTTGAGGAGTTGATTCTTTAGCAGAATTCTTTGTTGCCCAGTGACGTCGGCTCCAGTTGAACGAGTGTTTTCGCAAAGTGGTCTCATAATTAGACCTCACCGTGTGTGCATGACTGATCAGTTGCTGGAAACACTTTTTCATTTATTATTATTATTATTATTATTATTATTATTATTATTATTATTATTATTATTATTATTATTATTATTAAACTTGACAATTTCTTAAGCGCAGTAACATAGCTAGGTGGCTAAAGTCAAAGGCGCATTTGAAATGCAGCATTGCTGTTGACTACATTATGTTTTTTAAAAAAATTTGCTTTTCTAATTTTGTGTTTCGAATTGAAATTGTGTTTGGTTTTTTCCTATCCGACTTTTTTTGTCTGACAGAGGTTGGTCCTTGTCCTTGATCCTTGTCCTTGGGGGTCAGTCCTTGGGGTCCTTGTGCTTGCGGGGTAAGTCCTCGTCCTTGTCCTCGTCCTTGGGGGTTCGGTCCTTGTCCTTATCCTCGTCCTTGGGGGGTCGGTCCTTGTTAACATCACTGGTTCTTGTCCTTTGCTGATTTAAATATGGAATTTGAGAAAGATGAACTTTCTATCAAACATCCGAAGGGTGAAATGCGAGTAGTCATTTATTTGTTAATTATTAGGTTTATTTTATTATTTTTTATTATTTAGTTTTGTTCTGTTGATTTGTGTTTTCCTTGGTTGTGTACTACTGGTTGTGCACTACTTTGTTATGCTGTGCTTGTCACGAATAAAGATGATTATTTAAAAAAATACAGCAGTCGTACATTAACCTTAGTATTAAATATTGCAATTTTGAACTTGTTTTCATAGAAAACGTCTCATTTCAGTTGCAGAAACGCAAGTACTCGGAAGTAGTAGTAGGATTCTATGGGGTTCGGTGGATCAGTGGCATGATTTTTTTACGCGCAACCCTTCCCACTGCGTAACGACCTTGGGCTAGTTGTTCACCACTGGCTGACCAGTTCCGTCCTTACACTTCTACTTTTAAGGAGTGACGCGTTAATAACCATGTAAAAGTAAAGATAGTCCCGCATTCGAACGAGCGCGGGGTCCGGTGCTGATCTCCGTGTACTAGGCTAGCAGCGACGAAGGTGGCTTACGCGGTTAATCTAGAGTAGTTTGCCATTGCTTTATCTATACCCTCGTTTTTTACTTTCGCAGCCTAGCTAACGCTGCTACCAATTTATCGTTGATTGAGCGATGAACGGCTTGGTTGGCCGCCGGCACCACTACTCGACCTCTGGATGGTCACCCATCCAAGTATTAACCGTCGTCGACGTTGCTCAACTTCGATGTTCTGACGGTAACCGGTCACACAACGCCAAGTAGGCCGATCACAACCATGTTATAATAATAATAATAATAATAATAATAATAATAATAATAATAATAATAATAATAATAATAATAATAATAATAATAATAATAATTTATTATAGTAATGGAACACATTTCAAAATGCATTCATGGATATACTCTACCTGCAAGAATGGCGAATGGAGTATCGTGCAAGACTTCAGTTTCAGTTTGAATTGATGACATTGATGTTGGTTCTGTAGTCGGTGAAGAAATTGTTGCTACAAGAACAAGAGCCACAAAAATATTTAATACTAGCTGCTGGACCGTCAAAAATGACGAGGGAGCTAGGCTATTATATATATATATATATATATATATATATATATTATTTATCTTTAATAAGTGCTCTAGAATTTCATCCAATGATTTGTCTTTGCCTGAAAACATGGCTTGATTGGCAGTTTGACGTTTGTCAGATCCTAGCTCTACTACTACTACTATTATTATTATTACTACTACTACTACTACTACTACTACTACTACAACAACAACTACTACTATTACTACTACTACTACTACTACTACTACTATCACGGTTATCAGCAAGGGAATTCAGTTTTGGCAACTCTTGGCGCTGAGATCATCGTAAGCTGAGAAAGTGATCATTGTTCCGCTATTTCTCTGCTTCACTCGATGGTGCCGATCACGAATGACGTCCTCATAGAACGTCGCAGTGAAATAATTGGTCTTAAGGTACCTGTACTTTCTTCTTTTAAAACTTTCGGAAGCAAGTAACTTTTAGGTAGGTCACGCACTCGAGTCCGAGCGTTGGGTTCCGGCGCCTATCTTCGGTCTAGGCAATCAGCGACGTAGGTGGTATATGCCATTAATGTGGAATAATTTGCCATTACTTTCCCCAGACCCATGTTTTATTTTCGCAGCTTAACGCTGCTCCTCAGTTTACCACCGCCCTCTAGCGAGTAAGGCTGAGTCGACCTTAGGGCTCCTGCGGGAATCGAACCCGCGACATCTTGCTCTATAATCCGGTGTTGTTACCACTCTGCTAACTTCCCGCCCCATAATCCATATTATTATATTATTGGATATTGTGCGCTATTCAGAGGAACAAATGGTCAGTGTTGGGTAAAATCACGCATAAAAAGATTTAAAATCTAAATCAAAATCACCAAAAATATAATGAATTTAAAATCAAAATCAAAATCATAAACTTTTTGGCACTTCAGATGATTTAAAATCAAAATCACATCACAGATGATTTGAAATCACAAATCATTACTTCGACGCTAACTTGTAATCGGTTAACGACTCACGTCATTCTCTAGGAATAATGACAACAGCAAGCTGGTTTAATAAATCTGCACAATGCCACCCTATACACAGTAAGTGAAAATCCTTATCAGACAGTTTGATGGGAATGGGATAAGCACAGCCAGTCAGTAATGCAGCACTAAGGCTGCTTCTTTATAGTGGTATGCAGCGGTCCTTAGCGGACATAGTTTAATATCAAATTCTGAAGTTCAATAGTTGCCTTGATTCAGTTTGATCAATGTCAGCTTTTCAAACATCACATCAGATAGCCTGTTCCTTCTTGGCGTCTCAATTAAGGCTGCTATGCTAAACAGGCGCTCAACAGCTGCCGAAGATGGATTAGCAGTGTTGAATCTGATGAACAGCTTTATGATGATGTGGTAACTGTCGAGGTGTTTCAACAACAGAGTATGATAGGACTAGACATGAGCATAGACGACTTCTGAAAGTGAGCCTAGATTAGATAATTACCTAGAGGAAAAGGTCCAGATGACATGATTAAAAGTAAATTTACTAAGTAGTACTGACAAAAGCCACACAACTAGAGCTGCTTGTATTAAGTATGACAGAAAATTATGATGAAAATGATTTTGAGGCATACAAAATCATCAAATCACAAAAATTATGATTTGAAATCAAAATCAAAAATTGTGTCTTATGATTTAAAATCGTGATTTTAAATCATTTGATTTTAAGTCCTCCCCAACACTGCAATTGGTGTGGAAGGACCTAAGAAGTTGATTCTTTGCATTCCACGAAAATTTTTAAAAATTAAATACGGTTTGTGCATTTATTGAAATTGAGATTGTCCTGAAAAAGGCGCTCTTTGAGCTGGTGCTTAGTTTCGTGATGTGACGCGTTTTCGAAAGAACATTGTTTTGCAGCTTTGTAGCATAGAAGATCGCAGGTTTAAATCTCGCCAGAAATTGCTATGTGATCATGAAGTAGTCATTACAAAAATCTGGAGACAAAAGACTGATGCCAAAATATCAATAATCATCACAAAAGTGAATGTATAACGCATTAAAACGTTTCTGTTACTAACAAATCACGTCAGACCAAAATGAAAAGAGAGCTTTTCAACAACACCGGCATAAATAGAGTCAATTAAGTCATATTTACTTTGCCTACTTGAGAGTGTCCAGTAGAATAACAGTTTGAATCCTCTTTCTTGTATTGAATGATCCGTTCGAAACTTAACTTTAACATCTTTGCACGATTGCAATTCTAAGAAAGAGAGACTTGCAATTCGTCCAGAAAAGCTCATAATTCCGGTGGAATTAGTGGAGCACCAAATCTGTTAAAAATAAATTGGAGATTTAAACACAATATACAGTAAAGACTTCCATAAAGCATGAACGCATGAAACTTTATCTCCATCTGTATAGACTTACGAGGTCAAGTATTATTTTTTTCGCATAAATCTCATAGCTTTAAAATAGTGAAGACCAAATATTAGGCCAAATTTGCTTAAGTAAAACGAACAAAACTTTCTACGGTCGTACCGAAATAACAAAAGATATCATCATATCAGAATGGAAAATCTATGCTCACCAATGTCACCGTGTTCTGCAATGATTAAACTTTCTAACCTGGACCGTGTCACGCCCTGCTTGAGTAGCCAAGTCAGTAAATCCTACGGATGCGGTCTGATGAAGACCAGGAGATCTAATGGAATAGGTGCAGTTAATATCGGGATAGTACTGACGTGGATAATTTGGTGAGGTAATGACTCCGCCGAGCTCTGAAAATTCCGTTCGCCCACAGCCTACAATTGAATCAATTGATGCATTTTAAATTCTATGCTGTTTGGGGGAACATTTTTGTAGTTCCAAATCTAGCAGTGGTTTTCCGCCGATTCCAGGTAGGTCACTTAAGCTGCGGCTCCATTAGGGGATAAATCCTCTAAGTAGTTAGCCGGACAATATCCGCGCGAATGATAAGGTGTCATTAAACGACGGGTGCTCCACTTAAAAATATATCCGTAAAATATTTGTCTGGAACAAAATATATCAATCGGATATATTCGAGCGATTGCGTTTGCACATTAAAGCGGATAATTCAGTCGGATATCTTTACCGTTCAACAAATCAGCTTCCAGGTTAGTAGGTAATCGTCAGATTGACTGCTAGGCCTTGCGTAAACTCGAATGGTTATGCGACATTGAAAATAATATTAACTCTCCAAAACAGCATCCATGGTCTGACTGAAACTTTCTATGCTTGCCACACATCGTTCCAATCGAAAACAGTTTTTAAAACGCGCATCAACACCCTAACTGCAACAGTCCTGTCGTCCGCCATCTTTGCAATAGGCTCCCTTTTATCCTGGGATCCACCAGCCTACTTTTTGGGAGCAAAGTAATGGAATCGTAAGGGGATATATCTACGCTGACACTCATAATGGAGCCGTACCTTTAGGCAATTATCTTTAGACAACTCATACTGCAATTTAGACGACACACAGTTTAGACAACACATAATTGCTATAAACACAGAAATGAAGTACTTGGAATCAGTGGCGGTTCCAGGAATTCTTGGTGAGGATGAACAAAATTTATAGGAAGTTGGTGGGGGGAATGCAAAGTGAAGAAGACAAAGAAAAGAGAGAAAAAGGTCATTGTTAGTGTTTTGTGCGCGCAAATTGTGCCACTAAATGTTAATAAACCTTGCCAAAAGGCGACGAGCAAAAACGATCATTCGCAGTATTTTCACTAATTTTTTTAAACCCACCGGAAAATAGGTTGACAAGCCCAAAAAGGTCATCCGGAACCCCGGTGGGGGGATCCATCCATGGAGTTATTATTAGCAGAGATGTAGCAAGTACACAATGCATCAAGTACAAGTACAAGTACAAGTACCTGGCCTCCGAGTACAAGTACAAGTACAAGTACCTGACCTCCGAGTACAAGTACAAGTACAAGTACCTGGCCTCCGAGTACGAGTACAAGTACAAGTACCTGGCCTCCGAGTACAAGTACAAGTACAAGTACCTGGCCTCCAAGTATTAGTACAACATTTTTGACATTGACATTTTTTCCGCTGACATTTTGTCCCCATGACATTTTCTACGTGACATTTTGTCCGTGACATTTTGTCCGTGACATTTTGTCCTCGGACAGTTTGTCCGGCCACGAATAAAATTGACACTATTAGCATCTAAATATCATCACAGTTGCACTAAAAAAATTGAGATGATAGTCTTGCATCGGTCATATTAACCCTATGCGGTCTCGCGATCAAGCCAGCTTGGCTAAATACGCGTTTAATTGGTGCGCCAGAATCAGGCACACTAAGGTCTCTAATTAATGGCTGCATTATACAGCCTGTTGAACTCCTTTCTATTAACTTCACTGTTCCAAAATACGATGGTATCAGTGGCTTCATCATAAATATCGTTGAGTTCCAGGTACTTGGCCATCTGTGAGGATGTGCTTGTCATTAGCCTAAAGGAACAGCATTACTGGTACCATTGAAGTACATGTAGCCAGAGATGTAGCAAGTACACAATGCTTCAAGTACAAGTACAAGTACAAGTACCTGGCCTCCGAGTACAAGTACAAGTACAAGTACTTGCATTCCTAAAACTCCGAGTACAAGTACAAGTACAAGTACCTGGCCTCCGAGTACAAGTACAAGTACAAGTACTAAAAATTTGTACTCGAGTACAACTCGAGTACAAGTACAAGTACCAAGTATTACATCTCTGATTATTAGAGGAGACGGCATTACGTCATTTGGCTGAAGCCAACTATTTGGGAAATTCCCAAACGGCAGCCACATTGGTAGACCCAAAAATCATCAGCTGAGCCATGGGGAATAGCTGCGGATATGTTTTATCAATGATCTAAGAACTTTTTATTAGTATGTAATGAAAATGGAGATTCAGATCAGTGGAGGCTCCAGGATTTGGCAAGTGGTGGGGGTGTTGGGGTGGCAACTTCTAATCAGAGGGTCCTACCGCTTGTTGTTAGGTATGTAGTATTAAGTATAGGGTTCCAACAGGGTGGCCACTGAGGGCCAGGCACTCAATAGGGGCACGGACCCACCCTGGGCCCAGTGGCGGCTCCAGGATTTGGCAAGTGGGGGCCGTTGGGGTGGCAACTTCTAACCATGGGGGCCTACCGTTTGTTGTCAGGTATGTAGTATTAAGTATAGGGTCCCAACAGGGGCCACTGGGAGGCCAGGCACTCAATAGGGGCACGCCCCCGGGGCCCCTCTGTGGAGCCGCCATTGATTAAGATGCTATTGTTCGAAATTTGTGTTTGAAAAATAGCAAGTGGACAGCCTATTGGATGCCATTAATCGTGTTTTCCACAAGGCATGGGGATTGTCCATTAATTATGTCAACAATTTTTGGGCAATTTTCGACCCCCTCCCAGGGATATTTTTACACCCTCCTAACACTCCTCAACACCACCACCCCATTTGAGGTCGACACCCCCAAAATTTGGTAATGTGACAATGCAAAATGGATACTAATTAGCTCTGAAAACCCCCTCCCCCCAATGGAGGACACCCCCTCCCCCAAACTTTTATTGTCGGATGACCTTTTTTGTCAGCCTTTTTCCGGGGAGAGACTTAAAAATTCCGACACCCTCTCCTGATTTTCCTGACACCACCCCAAATTCAAAACCCTAGGAATAACACTGCCCCTCCCCCCTTGTCATCAACTGTCAACTTTCAGTTACCCCCACGTCCGATTCAACCACAATGGCCACTAACAATGGATGTGCTATTTTTAGCCTACGCGCTACTGGCTTCACGCAGCCTGGTTAGAAATGACGTAATGCCGTCTCCTCTAATAATAACTCCATGGATCCATCCCCCAGTCATCAACACAGTAGAACCGCCACTGCTTGGAATGTTCCCACTGCTGAGAAATCACGTCACAACAAAACAGGAAGAGAGTTTTTCAAAACTTTCAGGACAAACGAAGTCGACGAAGCCAAATTTACCTGAGTCGAACCAGCTGAATAACAATTTGAATCCTCGTCCTACCACTGACCCATCAGTTTGAAAGTTGACTTTAATTTCGTTGCAAGATTGGAGCGTTAAGGATGAGTAATTATTTGTATGTTGACCAGAGAAGGTCCGTTTAGTGCTTGCATTTGCCGAGCACCAAATCTGTTATAAAATTAACGACAAAAGTATTGGCAAAAAATGAAAACGTCTTTCTATACAAATATGCCTGCAAATATTCTATATATGCTTGTGTTGGTTTCGTGGAGTCAAGTATTATGTTTTGCACAGATCTTATTGCATTAATCAAATATGGCTCGTACATTAAGCTCCAGTGAATAAACTGCCAACTAAATTGTTACACTCGTATCAAAATAACTAATACATCAGCATGCAGACCTATAATATGCGTGTTCTGGAAAGCTTCAGCTTTCTAACCTCAACCGTGTCACAGCATGGTTCGGTATCGATGTCAGTAAATCCTATGAAGAGGGACTCACGAATACCAGGCGATCTGATGGAATAGGTGCAGATAGTACCAGAAGTGTACGGATTTGGGTAGCCTGGTGAAGATATGAATCCACTGAGATCGTGGAATTCTGTTTTACCGCAAACTATAAATCAATCAGTCATTAATTACATTTTCAATTCAATGAAGTATTGAGGTAAATGACTTTGGTGAAGCGGTCAGTGAAATGAGTTGGCGAAGTTGCTCTACCAGAGAACTTTGGCGGCGTCATTATGATAATTATTATTTCAAAAAACTTTTAAAAGTGTATCACACATTGTATATTCGCCGCAACAGTGACAGATCGAAAACAGCAGAAACCAAAATGAAAATATCAGCACACTGAAATGATCCAGCAAGAGCATTTTGTCCATTGCCATTGATGCTTTTGCTGAATCATAAAATCATAAGAGTTTTTCGAAATCATCAGGACAAATCAAGTCAACGAAGTATTACCTGAATGGAGCCAGTTGAATATTAGATTGAACCCTCGTCCTACCACAGATCCATCAGTTCGAAAGTTAACTATAACGTAAGTGCATGGCTGCAGTGGAAAGAAGGAAACATTTGTATTTCGACCAGAGAAGGTTCGTTTACTGCTGACACTTGTGGAGCACCAAATCTGTTGCAAAATCGTTTAGGTTAGAGATTTTTAAAGTTTCTGCGAGAAAAATCCATTCGAAGCTTAACTTTATCATCATTGCATGGTTGCAGTACAAAAATGCATTTCGTCTAGAAAAGCTGAACAGGTCTATCTGCTGACAATTGTGGAGCACCAAATCTGCTTAAAATCGATTCGAGATGTCAATACTTAATCACAAAATAACGTAAAACGTTATCTCTGCGTTTTGCATAGATTTAGCGAAATCAAGTGTTATTTTCCCCATAAACCTCATTTCTTCAAACCGATGAAAATCATATATTAAGTTTGGATGAGTAAACTTCGAAGAAACCGTTATGCGATCGTACCAAAAAATAACCAACGATATCAGAATAAAAAATCCATGCTTTGCATGTTGTCCAATGATTACGCTTTCTAACCTCAACCGGGTCAAGCCCTGCTTCAGTATCCAAGTCAGTAAATCCTATGAAAACGGATTGATGAAGACCAGGAGATATAATGGAATAGGTGCAATTAATATTGTTAGGGTACTGATAAGGGTAGTTCACTGAAGATATGGATCCACTTAGCTCGTAGAATTCTGTTCGTCCGCAACCTACAAATGAATCCATCGCTTGATCAATTCCAATCTAATAACAGGAGGTCAGGCTTACAAAGTGATATTATAGAAGAAATCAAATCACTTATTGTTATTGTTATTGTTCATGACAATTTATATAGCGCCGTAACATAGCGAGGGCCAAAGTCAAGGGTGCTTTACAATAAACGTGGAAACGAGATGTTGAATAAGTGCGTTTTTAACTTGTTCGCAAACTCTCCGAAGGAAGTCACAGACGACACGCAGTCCGGCAGTGAATTCCACAGGAGAGGAATACTTATATAGCGCTTATATAGCGCTTATATACACACTTATATACACTTATATAGCGCATCCTCTAAAACTTCATTCACAGTGTTTGTTGCAACGATTATATTATTATTAGAGGAACAAAAGACCAGCTTTTCTAAGGGCTCCAGAAAGATGACCGTATAGTTTCAAGTTGCCAGGTTACACATGACAAGCTCAAAAGCATTAAGTAAGTAAAGTCTCGTAAATTTATATAGCGCTCTGGAAAGTAGTACAGTGATAGCTGCTTATTAGTATGAGCTTAATCTTTCTTGAAATAGCTATGGGCAAGGTGGGTTGTCGGCTGGGCGAGTTGCTATAGCCAGAGAGGAAATGACTTTTGGAATAGGAAGGTTTTAAGTTTAGACCTAAATGTTTGATGAGACAGTGAAGAAATTAGGGGAGACGAGGAATCAGGGCTTGTTGTTTGACTATGGCATAGGCTGCGGAGGGAGGCTGGAACTGAGTTCCAAAGTTCTGGTGCGGCATACGAGAAAGCGCGGTTGCAGATTTTGAGAGCTGATTGATTTAACAGCAGGGACGTCATTTGAAGGGGCAGGGGCATTTGCCCCCCCCCTAATTTTTGGAGAAAACAATTAATTTTTTCGCCAATGTTTGTGTTATTTAGTTTTTACATACCAATTGGCTGGCTAAATAGGTAAAAATACACTGGAAAGCAAAGAAAGGTCAGCAGCCCCTAAAGGAGTGCTTGATGTCGAGTAATCTGAAGTAACTAATCGTAAAAAATGACTGACAAGCAAAAAAAGGTCGTCAACTTTTTCGTCGCAAACTTGTCAGGTCAAAAGTGTGTTTTGCCCCCCCCCCCCTGAAAAACAGTGAAATGACGTCTCTGCTTAACAGGCGTGAGAGTGTGAGATGAGATTACGATCGTGTAGATCCAAGAGGCTAAAGCGTTAAAAGTGTTCCTAAGAGTGTTCACAGGTAGACAGGTTTTGATGAATGGAGTGAACTGTATGTGATCGTTGTTATCTTGCACTGGATGCGTTCCGAAATGTTGAACCAGTCCAGTGACTTCAGTATAGGTGAGATATTGCAGAACTTTGGAGATTTAGTTACCCCTCGGACTGGTGCGTTTTGAATGGATTGCAATTTGTTGATGGAGGTCTTCGGAAAGCTATAGTAGAGGGAGTTTCAGTAGTCTAATTTGGAATGGCTTATTGAGGTTGCGATTGTGGAGGCAGCTTGGAGTCGAGGCAAGGACGAAGGCGACGTTGGTCAAGATTATGGGCATTGCAGGTTTTTGAAAGTTGAGAGATTTGTGATTCGAAATTTAGAGACGAGTCAAATTTGAAACCGAGGTCTTTTCAGTTTGAGCAGGGATTATTGTGGTGTCTGGAGCCAAAACTAGATTTGGACTATCAATTTTCTTAACCTGCTTGAGGGACTCCGAAATTTACGATATGGGATGATGAGATTTGATTGAGACAAGAAAACTGTAAGCAGTGAGACTTGAGGTAAGGTTTGAACCAGCGATGAGCTCTGTCGGATATATCGAACCAGAAGGAGAGTCGCTCAAGTAGAATGTTGTGATCAATAGTATCATACTGTATCAAATGCGGCAGAAAGGTCAAGGAGGCAAAGGCCGATGACTTCTCGGAGACCAGTGGTAGTTAAGAGTCGGTCGTGAATGTATAGGCCAGGACAGTTTCTGCTGAGTGATGTGTTTAGAGTAGGCGGATTGATGAGTGTTAGGTCTATATAGTGAATTGCTTGATAGGTGTTATGTGAGTCTAGAAAGCACAATTCTCTCAACGAGTTTTGACAGGAGAGAAAGATTTGAGATGGGTCGACTCCTCTCGGGTTGGAAATCCGTGCTAAAGCTGCAAAAGATGGGCGATTGGCGGAAGAAAGAGGATTTGGATCAACTTGAAATAGTGAAAATGCAGAATCGCTTGTGGAATAGACGAGAGTATAAATGAGCGAATTAACACTTGAAAAGTAAAGTCGACTGAACCAACAATCGAGCGAATTCACTGGCCAACAGTGAAAATGTTATTGCCTTTAAAAGGATATGATATGTAGTATTTCGGTTTCCTGGACACGAATATGACCATGACAATTTTAAATCGCTCTCGTTTTGTAGATATTTCATATAGCTCATTTTCTTTGTTTCGCGTTGTAAATTTATCCAGTCGGACTGTAACAAGATGTTGAATGAGCCTTAAATGATGCAATGTTGCATCACATTGCATAATAGCGTCATGCACACAGCATCCAGAGTTTATTGTATCGTTTTCTGGTGCAATACAGTATTACTGCCAGGAGGCTGTTGAAGTAAGTTCACGTCAATAGCGTGCTATACCAGTCAGAAAGATTGAGCATTTAAAATATTTCAAACTAAGCTCGTGGGATGGAAATCGTCTTCCATCTATTCTAGAAGTGCATGCTATCCACGTGAAAGAGCCGTATGATAACGTGAAGCAGCTACTGAATTCCATGGAGTATAACAAGTATGATAAGAGGATAGTAACGGCCACAACTGTGAACGAGTTCAAAATAAACCTCGGTAGTTTAGGATATTATATTGGATGGGAACGACAGTGGTTCTAACTCAGGGCAGTCCCTACTGAACCACTTTAGACCTTGTTATATTATTATATTATAAGTACAGCTGGCACGGTGGCACCTCTGTGGTGATTTGAAGGTAGTGACCCTTTTAATGGAACTCCAGCAGAGATGCACAAAATACATGTGTTCTTATGTGAGTGGGATAGCTGAAGAAGGGAATTGCACTACTCGCTGAAGGAATGGACTCGCAGACGAAATGTAGCAGTAGGCCGGACGTCGCCATCGTTCCGATACCTGTAAGAAAAAGTCCGTCGTCTCAGCGAGCAAAGATTAAAAGAGGGAGTTTTTGTGGGTCCTCTGCAGATTCGGGAGCTTTTCAAAGATGACCAGTTCAGCAATTTGTTGAAGGGTGATGCAAAACAAGCAAGAAAAGTTTTTCACATTGTGTCTATAAACTTTCTCGCCAATGCAAGGGCAGAAACTACAAGGAACTAGTAGAAGATCTGCTGATACATTAGAAACTTGGTTGCAATATGTCTCTAAAGGTCCACTTCCTTCATTCCCATCTAGATTTCTTTCCTGCCAACTTTATTATGGTTAGTGACGAACATAGAGAACGTATGCATCAAGATATCGCAACAATGAAACAAAGATACTAAGGAAAATGGTCCACTACCATGCTGGTTAAATACTGTTAGACACTCCCTCAAGATGCTCCCGAACAGCTGTACAAGAGACAGGAAAAGATTATTTATGACGTGGTCTATGACTTGATTTTTACAGGTATTAACCATATGCCCTTTAGGCTATTGCTACTGTAATGCTTCTAATAAACAATTATTGCAGATTCCAAAAAAACTATAGCTAATTTTGCACTTTCACTGTCACATTCGTGTTTAGCACATAAAATTTAATAAGAGATGACTAATCTCATTTCAGTAACATGACTTTTGTAAAAAATTGTTGTCCAGTGGAATATCAGGCCTGCTTTAGTGTTTTTAAAACACTATTTTGATTGAATTTAAAAATTACTGTATCAATCTATTAAAGCTCATTTTAAGATCATCACCATACCATAAGCGATTGACGGTATCGCTAACATCATCGTAAGAACCGATGCTCTAAGATGCCACTGGTCGTCCATATTCATACGATTCGAATTTCGCTCTTGACAAATGAAACGAAAGGAATTATAAGACAAAATACTGATGTCTTGGTATGCAAATAATATGACATTGTAAACTAAAAGAATACCATGCGCTTTTAGCGGCAGTGAGCTCTCCTTAACTTTAGTATAAAATAGGGCCTATATTATAGAGCTTATCATCAGTGGCGTAGCGAGGGGGCGGTGGGGCGAACCGCCCCAGGCGGCACTTACTCTAGGGCTGGCATTTTCGAGAAAACCCTTTTTTGCATATGAAATTTTTTAGGAAGTAGCGATAAGGTTTTTTTGCTTGTCAAGAATTTAACGAAAAGGTGGCAATTTATTTTCGCCCCGGGCGGCACTTTGCCTCGCTACGCCACCAGTGGCAGAGCTAGGGTGTCCGGCGGCCGAGGACAAAACATACTGATGGCGCCCCCTCAACTTGACAAAAATCATAAGAAGCAGAAAAGGGGCGCCGTTCTGCCCATTTTGGCGCCATTTTGGCGCCCTTTCATTCTTCATTCAACTTGGCGAATACCCTGACAAGGAAAATAAGGTCATCGCCCGTAGCGGAACATCCTACCTTAAACCAATTTTGGCGCCCCTTCCACCTCGGCGCCCGAGGACATTTGTACCCCCTGCTCCCCCTAGATCCGACTCTGTACGCCACTGCTTATCATTGAAATGGTAAACAATTGATGGTATTTTAAAGCGCAAATGAGCTAGCATTTGTCTATCAATATCGACGCTCTATTTGGACCATACGACTATAGTATATCACAGCAGTCTGGAAAATCTACGATCTACTTCTATTTTGAGGTCATGTGATAAAAAATCTTCACAATGACTGTGCTGCTGTTGATAAGTCAATATGTCATAAGATCGATAAAGATATTTTAATATTTGGAAATATTTAACTGTAGTGGACTGATGCATCACAGAATCGAATGGTATGTGATACGCGAATATTGAACTATGGAAATGTTGAATAGTCCATTTTTCAGTGTTGTATCAGTTAAGTGTAACTGTAACTGAAATATCAGTTAACTGAAAAATAACAAATCAGTTAAACTGTAACTGTAACTATAACTGAAAACCCATAAATGTTACAGTAACTGAAAAATAAATAACCGATTTATAGTTAAAATAACTGAAAAATGACAAACTTAAGAAGTCAAACACCACACAAAAAGATCTTCGATTGAACACATTGAAACTCTCTATCTTCCGAAATTATTTATGTCATGTTTATGGACCAAATAATCTGCATGCCATTTTCAATTGTACTGATAAACATATTAATGTAAATATATCTGACTTTGGTCGGTGGACTCGGGAAATCTTTGTATAGCCGGTTATTGTCTCCTCGGCTCTAAACTTTGCAGTCGGGGCCAACAATAGCCTACATCTATCAGGCCGCAAGGGTCGAGCTCCCTCCCCGATTTGAGAGGTTAGGGTAGGGTAGTGAGGGGGAAAACATTGGGGTTGTGACCCCTACTTTTTCTAGGTGTACTATGGCTGAATAAACAGCCCGTCAAATATATCAAGCCGGCGGAAGGGTTTTGCTGAACTCCCCTCAAGACCTCCGCTCTCAGTGACTTGGAAACTTTAATTACTATAGCCTGCTTTGTCCACAAGGTCAATCAATGGTCAGCTTGACCTTGTTAACTGCCACCGATAAACAAAAACATTGGGATTTTAAAGAAAGTGATTTTTTAATTTAAAGGTTTGAATATACTTTTTCGTGTGATTTCTTTATATAGTGATAGACCTTATTACTTTTTAACATTTGTTGATGTAGACCTTAATATTTTGACAAAATCGATATTTTAGATGGTATAATACCGGGGAATTGAACGGAATTCACATTGGCACAAGATGAAATTTTGGCTTTATGTGACCTGGAATTAGATACCATGAAACTCGGATATATCTAAGTTTTTAATCACAGTCCTTTGAGTTTCGATATAGCGAAATTCTGCAGTTGATTTTGTTTTACAGCATTCTCTTTTTTGCTTTTTAAATTTTGTGATTCAAATTGAAATTGTTTTTGGGTTTTCCCTTTCTGCCTTTTTCTGTTTTACAGAGGTCGGGCCTTGTCCTTGATCCTTGTCCTTGGAGGTCAGTCCTTTTGGTTTTTGCGCTTGGGAAGTAGGTCCTCGTCCTTATCCTTGTCCTTGGGGGTCGGTCCTCGTCCTTATTCTCGTCCTTGGGGGTCGGTCCTCGTCCTTGTCCTTGGAGGTCAACCTTGTTAACATCACTGATGTTTTGATGGACATGCATGTGATATATATACATATAAGTAGATTTTTCAATCAATTAGAGAGAATAGAGTATTAAGAAAAAGCATCAAAATGTCATTAATGTGTTCGGTGGCGATTAACTGAAAATAACTGAAAAATAATTAACTGTAACTGAAACTGTAACTGAAAAATGACAATAACTTTAACTATAACTGGAAAATAGTTTCAATAGCTTTAACTGTAACTGTAAAATAATCAATAACTGATACAACACTGCCATTTTTACTAACAAGGCAATGCGATCGATTTTGAAATTTTATTGTGAAATATATTCAGGCGACGCTGAAGCATTCCATGTAGGCCTACCTTAAATGAATTTAAATAAATTGAGTAATTCACTTTAAGTATGGCCATCAATAAAAAATTTGAAAAGCATATGACGAAATAAAAAAGCAATTCTACGAAAAATGAAAGTCTTCAAAATGACAAAGACATATTTGCACGAATTGGCCGTCCATAAAGTACAGTACGTCACGCTCGAGGGGTATGGATCTAGGAAAGTGTGACAGCTTGTGGCAGGGAAGGGGTAAGGATCACTGTGACGTCACCCTTTCGGTACGTATGAAACCTAAAATATGTGGTGCAGGCCCGCCGGAACGAATTTTCATCAGGGGTGCAGATTTTCTCCAGATAAAAGCAGTAGCATCATTGCACACTTTTCTTAGGGGCAAGATAATTGTTTGCAAATTTTCGGCAAATTTTGGCAATTTTATGGCCAATTTTAGCAATTTTTGGCTAATTTTTGCAAATTTTTTGGCGATTTTTTGCACATTTTTTGCAAATGTTGGCAATATTAGACCAACTTTAGCAATTTTTGGGCCAGTTTTAGCAAATGTTGGCAATTTTTTGACGAATTTTAGCTGAAAGGGGTGCAGAGGGGGTGCAGCCCATCTTCTTTCCAGGGGGTGCAGCTGCACCCTCTGCACCCCCACTTGCGGCGGGCCTGATGTGGTGTTATTTTACTTTCTCTTCTTATGGATGTATTCCAACAGAAGATGTCATTGGTGTATAGTAATTTTATTATGCTAGGCACATGTGCACCACATGTATTTCTTTGTGTTGTGGGAATTTAGACAGGCCGGACTCTAGAGTACAGTCATGCTTGATTTTTTTGTTTTTCCACGCTAATTTAAATGCCTTTACCTGTTAATAATTTGTGTTTCTGCTTTGGTCAGAAATCTTTTGTCGAATTCATCAAAGCAGCACAACGTCAACGAGAATTATTGAGCTCCAAATTCTATTCGATTAGTTAAACGTTTACTGTTAATTAAAGCTTCTTTTGATTCGCGTTACCTGCGTATGGGAATCGATAGAAGAGGTGAATTTTCAGTCTTTTTCGACGTCAAAAATTATAGCGTTGGATAAATTAGCTTGTAATAATAATAATAATAATAATAAAAGGAAGCTATTGTTTCTCAGTTGTTCGCCGTTGTTTATAGATCAGCACAATGAATAGATCCGGAATGAACACGCAAGATGTGCTTGCTGATAATATTTGCCGAAACTGTAAAACGAAAGGACAGATTATAGTCCTATCACGTGCCAGAGATAAGTAATAGGCCTAAAAATTATCGGCTAGTGAACTAAGATGTGCATAACTCATGCCAGGTCTAAAAAAATTAATTTCCACGCTGAGAGAAGCTCTAATTATATGAATATGCGACAATTAAGATATAATTTGCTATGGGTGGAACATAGTGAGTGGCGTAACGTGGTTGGAGGCAGGGGGCAATTTGCAGAAAGCCCTCCGTGACGTCTTTCTTCGGGCCCCGAAAGAAGGGGCCCCCGAAGAGTGGTTTCAACTTACTAAACAATGATTTATTTTTACATTTTACTACTATTTCAATATTACTGCTGCAAAGTGAGCAATTACTGAATTAGGGAGTAAACCTTATTTTTAGAATGGTGTAATCTGTTAGACTATAGGGGCCCCCATAGCAAGGATGCCCCCTGGGCCCCGAAAGTCACGCTACGCCACTGAACATAGTGGTTCTCATACAGGGCATATCCTACTGAACCACTCCAAACCATGATGGCATTCGATAACACTACCGCAGCTTGAATTGTGTGCTCCTAGGTGATCGGCTTTGCTAACAAAGATGTTCTCTGTTGTAGAAGCGGAATAACATACCCGTTTGATTTAACAAAATCGTGGAGCATGAAATAAACTAATTGAACGTAGTTGCGTTCAAATATATTAACCAATACCATGTGGTCATTGAACAAACAGAGATAGAGTGGCATCGCCTATTTCATGCTTTCGCTATTATGCCATAGAATAGTTATTAGCATCTGCACCTCAATTGTTACTTCCTTGTCTGAAATTCTGCTTAGGGACTGTCCATAGATGTTGCAAACGTTCTTTACGTTTTTTCACGCCAACAAAAAAACGCGTTTTTTACGTTTTTATATTTTCAGAAAAACAGCGTTTTTACGTTTTTATTTCAGGTGTTACGTTTGCAACATCTATGGTGTAACTAATAATTTTAATTCAATGAATTCCTATTAATAGTGTAAAATGTTGTTCTTCATCGCAAAGTGCATTTGACAATTCGAATCAGCTTCCAAATCGCAAGTTTTCAGATCTTACACCCATTGACTAATTATACAATACTTCCTAATTTCCTCTCCCAATGCATATTCTCTGTACAGTAAATACAATGGTGTCTTATCAAATTGGCAAGGGTTTGTGTTGACTAATTGGATGAATGTTTGCTCTGTATGCGACGAAATGGTTCTACAAAACATCCTAGTACGATGGTTTTAAACGTCACATGACAGTTCACTTGCATGTCAGCAAATTGCAGTAACTCCGAAATTATTATCTGGTGTCTTCGCTTGCGATTGCAAACGAGGAACTAACTTGACGTTTGACTAAATTAGAACGACGTTTGGAGTTTCATCTAATCAATCTTCACTCGACCCTGACATACTGACTTATTGAATAACTGGCTGTCTGACTAAACTGTAGGGCTGCGCTAACCGAGTAGTTTAGGAGTCGAGTAGGAGTCGAGTAGCTTAGCGAGTACTCGAGTACTCGCGGAAAACCGGAAATACATGATTTTTGCGTCATGGCCCTCATTTAACCGAAGCAGAACGCTAGATACAGTGACATATCAATTTTTCGGATATTCAAGCGTATTCAAGTGTAGTATAACAGAAGTTACAGAACAGAAACTATTTTGCCGGTAATAATGGTAGGCCAAATTTTAATGAAATTCTTTGGTTATTCTTTATTTATCTATTCTATTCCTTATTTAGCTATTCTATGCGAGTACTCGACTCCAAAAAAATTACTCGACTCCAATTTGGAGTCGAGTACTCGCGTTACTCGAGTTACTCGGCGCAGCCCTACTAAACTGACTGCACGACTAACTGATCGACTGACTGTCTAAGTGAGTGAGTGAGTGACTGTCTGACTAACTGACTGAATGACTAGCTGATTGACTGTCCAAGTGACTGACTGGACTGACTTTAGGATGCTCTCCGTCCGATCCAGCTATTGAAACGTTGAGATATAATAGTTATTAGCTAGGTACATTGCAGTCATATTATGATAGAAAATCTCCATACAGAGTTAAACGTTCTAGTGGTTATTCAAAGCCAGCCATGTCCCTATCACTCGATGTCACATGGTCTCGAGTATGCAGTAGGCTTTCATACTCGCTATTAATCCGAAAATCTAGCTGATCACATGTCATCAGCTCATGAAAGAGCTGATGCCATATGTGACACCAAAGGTCGCGCAAAATAATCTGTAACCATTAGGTTTTCGACGAACTCTAATAATTTTCAATGGATCAACTATAATGACATAGGGGCGCAAGTGTAACTACTACTATTATGAGTAAGCCTTTTGAAGGCTTATGATTATACATTATTTAATTTAATTTAATTAGCTATTATATTGCGCCTAATCAATCAATGTTAGCAAGCGCATTACAATTAATGTCAATTATGTCAATTATTATATGCACAATTAAACAGATGTGTCTTCAAATGTTTACGGAAAGCGACGGGCGACTTTATGTTCCGTAGCGCTGGTGGAAGGGCGTTCCAGGCATGGGGTCCGGCGTACGAGAAGGCTCGTTGCCCCATGACTGTCCGAAGACGAGGTTTCTGGTATTGGCTGGTAGAGGCTGATCGTAGGCCTGGTCTACCAATGGCGGTTGATTTTGGCTTGGAGCAGATCGGCCAGATAGGTCGGACAAAGACCATTCCGTGCACAGAACATCAGCGTGCATAGCTTGTGTTGTATCCGTGACTGGACTGGAAGACAATGAAGTTCCTGAAGCGCCGGAGTGACGTGGTCTCGAGGTTTCAGGTCCAGCACCAGACGTGCAGCAGCATTTTGTACTTATATTATTATTATTATTATTATTATTATTATTATTATTATTATTATTATTATTATTATTATTATTATTATTATTATAGTGATTTTGAAAAGTAGACTAAAATCAATTGATTCTCCTTTATTCGACCTCTCTTTCACCATCTATAATAACTACTGTATAACATCTTCAAGATTTTACTCTAATAGCCATAATCAGGGGCGTAAATCCTATGTGTTTTTCTGGGTCCGGACCCACCCACTTTTTTAGGAGCTGGGTCCGGCCAGGCAATGAACCCACCCACTTTTTGAGATGAATTGTTTATTATTATTCGCGAGACAATTATGTAAAGCAGTGAGAACAGCTAGATTTATTTTGCCCCCCAATTATGTAACCCAGAAAGACCTGCGATGTTTCCTATCCTCGCGTCTGACTGGCTATCTAGGTATTATTTAGCTCCATGGATAAACGTGGTCACATTTTCGCATCCGTACGACTCCATTTTGTCATTTATAGGTCTTTGGTTCGGTCAACGTGAAAACGTTTCTGCTAGCAATTGTTAATTATTATTTACTGTCTATCCTGCATTTATCATGTAAGTGCTTCTAGATAATAATTTATTTTGTTTGATGCAAAAATAGAATTGTTTTCACTTTTCAATAGTACGATTAATCTTTAAGTTCATTTTGATTAGTTGCTTTCACTTTATGACACTTACGTGGCTACGAAGTACGATGACACAGGAGAGGCTCAACTCGGTGGCAGTTTGCCACATTCACCAGGATCTGTTGAATCGCATTGACATGGATGCAGTCATGCACGATTTTGTGAGTCGTTCAGAAATTCGCAAGAACATTTTCGGGAACATTCTGGCATGACTGGAACTCTGATCTATTGAGCTTACTACAGCAGCAATTGCATTGTGACTTACTATTGTGTTTGTAGTTTCAAAGTGCATTGCTACATGTACATTGCTATTTGTTTTTAGACTTTTTGTCAATCTCTGCAAGTATTATACTTTGTTGTTCGCCGGTAGGCCCTGTATTGACCTTTGTCTGGTATGGGCTCTTTGGAATTAATTCATTCATGTATCGAGTTCCACATAATTGACATTTGACAATGCTTGATGACTTGATGTGCAATGGTTTGCTGGTTTAAGTATGATAATTATAATAATGTATTGAATTGTTACCACTGAGCACTGGCAAGGCTTGTTTCAATAAACATTGTTTTGTGACAGCACAATTTAAAATTTTCATTTGGACCCACCCACCTTTTTACACAGATCTACGCCCCTGGCCATAATAAAAGTATAAAATCCTTAAAAACTAAGTAAGTAAAATCTCATGAAGTTCTAAGTTATAGTGCTTTCGAAAGCAGGTACCGTAGTTGTTGCTTATTACTAGGTGCTTATTCTACAGTTGAAATAGCTATAGCCGAAGTCTAGTGGCCAGCCGGACAAAGTCAGTTCCAGAGATCAGTCAAGACTCAAGACCGAGAGTGGGGAAGCAACAAGGCCGACTTTGAAAAGACAATATAGAGACTAAAGAAAGTCCAGTTGTACTTCGGTTCATGCAGCAACCCACGATTTCAGCACAAGACGAATAGTGCCAGCCGATGTTAAAATGGAATAAATAAATTAATTTAGCAAGAACAGCGGCCTATTGAATTACTGTTTGAAACGGCAATGGAATGAGCGATAACAGATTAAATTTCAAAATGTTGGATGGGTTGCTTTGCCATAGGCCTATGTACAGGAGATTAGATATTTGGGTGTTGTGTTGAAGGCAGGTCGTTACTTCAGAACTTCCATTACGGGAGTTAAATTGAAATTCTATAGAAATTTTAACAGCATATATCATCATTCGAAATCAGCTTCTTCAGAACTGATCTGTGTTAATCTAGTTAAGTCATATTGTTTGCCTTTGGTTTTGTATGGCACTGAAGCGACATATCCTAACAAAAGCACGTTAAATGCTTTGGATAGACTTATCCAGCAGGCTGTTTGTAAAATATTTAACGTTTATTGTAAAGACACAATCGAGTGTATAAGGCAAAGCTCGATCATACGCGTATGACAAAATAAAATACGTTAAAATACGTGCGTATGAATAAAAAATAAAATACGCGTATGATACGCGTATTTTATAAGTCTGCTCGGTTACTTATAATTTGCTTACTTAGCGAGCAATATCAATTGCAACGTCACGCCATGTCACAGCACAGTAACTGATCCCAAAATTAACTTTGTTAACACTTGCTTCCCTTTTAATTTCTTTGTGCAGGTAAATGGTTAACAGACTGCGGTAAGTGACGCAATTTCATGCCTATTTAGGCCTTGGTATTTTTGCTCACGTATGATAACGCGTATGATAGAGTCATACGTTAAAATACGTGCTAAAAACTGTTAATTGTCCATTGGTAGCTTAAGGTAACTGATCTGATTCAGACTAAAAACACAAGCGGAATTTAATATCCGAGCGTTACATCTCCGCCTATAGGTCTAAATTAAAAACTCATTCATAGATATTGTAGATGTACATTTGACCGATATGCTACAAACCCCTCAGAATCCTCTATATACAAGTCATAGGTAGGATTATCCTTTGGCTGAACCAGTTGCAGCAAAATTAATAGGCTACGTATGCTATGTTATGTTAATTGGATAATTTAGGCCTATATAGCGCTGTAGCATAGTTAAAAATGCCAAAGTCAAAAGCGCTTTGACAACGCTGACATGTCAATGAAGGTAAGAAGGTGGCGATGTTAAAAGATCCAATTGGATGGTAAAGAGAACTTTGCCGCCGTAAAGAAATCCGGTATTGAGTCCTTGAGAAGCGGAATTTTTAAAAAAACTAAATTAATTTATTAAATTAAAGCGTAACATCATTTGGTTAAATAAACTAGCTACAAATTATACACGTCGTATTGATTTTAGGCTATGTACAACATTGTGTGCTCGAAGTCGAAATATTTGCCATAGTTACAAAAATAATTATTGCTGTTGTCACCGTCGACTATGATATTGTGATTGTGATCAAACTATAAATCAAACAATTCTGCTACAGAAAAAGCATGGCTGGCACAGTAAAACGGAAAAAGGCATGCTTGAATGATTTTGTTTAAGAAATATTTGCATTAAAAGCCATAACCTAAACAACTTGTGCAAAATTAGTTTCGTTGTTTCAAAATAATCGGGCAGTTTTGCTAAGTTTGCAATCTCATCAGTCAGTGATTAATATTTATGACAGATTTTGTGCTCAGTGAGGAGTTAGGCCCTATATTAGTTGAAAATAGATAATTTTGTCAAATCTGTCATGCTATACACCCCATTTACAGGTATTCTGCTTAATGTTATTGAGAGGAAAACGTCATTGTATTGTAGGAAACGTTCAAAATCTCTATCTGCATGCTTACCATGTTTAGGCCTAGCAATCCTGACCTTCAGAAAAATGAATTAACTTCTATGAAAAAATTTTGCTATGGATTTTGCTCGTTAGTTTTTTAAAAAAATAAACTAAGTTCCAATCAATATTCTGCATGATTGAAGGGAATTAAATTTAAATGTTTTATTTCGTAATCTGTGCAAGTTATTTGTTTATATTTATAAATTTCACGGCGCGTTAGATAAAAACGAAGGTTACCCTACTCCAGCGGTGAACATTTTAGCTGCAGAATATATCAGATCACATCAACATTTGATTTTCTAGAAGGCATTTATAATCTGCGATGATGGAAATATGGTTTTTGGAAATCATGTTGAAGGTAGCATGGACCTAGAAGAACTTACCAAGAAATCCTGGCAGTGGCAAACACAAGACGAAAACTGATACATGCTGTAAGGAAAAGGTAACTCTGATTCTTTGAACACATAATGAGGAAATGCGATCTTCAAAATCTGGTTACAACCGGAAGGATGGAGTTTGTAAAAGAGCAAGAGGGAAACAAAAACTGGCATTTATAGACAGCCTGTTGCATGACATGAAAGGTATAATTTCAGCAGTGGAACTAAAAGGCCTACAAACTACAAAGGACACGAAGCTGCGGAGGTCCATGGTCGTAAACGTAGGGATGCAAGGCAACTATAGAAGAAGAAGAAGAAGAAGAAGAAGAAGAAGAAGAAGAAGAAGAAGAAGACGACGAAGAAGAAGAAGACGAAGACGAAATATATAATCTGGATAACAGATTTTGTGACAATGTCACCAAAAACTTATGACTTGGCACTGGTAGATCCTGCGCGATCGATTTTCCGGATCAAGCGTAAAATCCGCTCCGTAATCTTGACCTGGATCTAGTAGCAGGCCGGCTGTGACAGAGAGGGGTAGATAGTGGATGATCCCTGCTGGACAATACCGATGTCCGAAGTGTATTCTGGAACCTGACCGAAGTGTATGTCCACTGAAGCAGCGGTGCTTTTCTGCTGTTGTTGTCCTCCGCAACCACAATCGTAACCGATATTCGACATTCCTCCTCCTCCTCCTCCTCCTCCTCCTCCTGCTCCTCCTCCAATGTTGTAGCCTCCTCCTCCTCCTCCAATGCTGTAGCCTCCTCCTCCTCCAATGCTGTAGCCTCCTCCTCCTCCTCCTCCACATCCTCCTCCACTCTGGTAGGCGTTGAAATTGTCGAATCCGGAGTTGTTGTAGGACGTACCGATGACCGTCGTCGGCGGAACTTCTATTATGGAGGAACGGGACGCGTACGGTTGGTTTCGAACGATCACCCTGATGTCTCCGTCGTCGCCGCCGCCGCCGCCGCCGAAGAGATTCCCCGTCGAGACGGGGGCGCATCGGGTGTTGCAGCCCTGTGCCACCGATGACGACGACGACGACGACGACGGTCCCGGGAGGGCGCGAAGGCTTCGACGGGCGACGGTCGACGGTCCCCTCGACGGCTCCGGGAGGCTGTTTGCGACGATGATCTGCGGTCGAGCGGGAGCGCCGATGCTTCGTCGTCGACGGGAAAGGGTTCCGCTGTCGACGAATATTACGCTGTTACGACGACGACGACCTGCATACAGGACAACATCGCCACTTTGATAAAATTAAGAAATATTTCCAATATTATCATAAACACATCGTCAACAGCGCATAGTACAGTTAAACTGATGGCTGAACAAGCATTTTAACTAAAACTGACTCGATTTTCTTCACTTGATACCAACAACAACAACAACAACAACAACAACAATAATAATAATAATAATAATAATAATAATAATAATAATAATAATAATAATAAAATTGTGTGTAGTCCTCTATCAGAGGGTTGACAGTCATTTTCCTCCATTTCTCTCTATCTTCTGCTGCTCTTTTTAATAATAATAATAATAATAATAATAATAATAATAATAATAATAATAATAATAATAAATTTTAAAGAGTCGTTTAATGAAATTTCTAGTCAGCTGGGCGCTGGGCCATATGCAATGTATTTAACAAAATCCAGTTAAAATTAAAGATAGTAGTTAGCAGATATCGAGAATTTAATCCGTCCATAAGTATAGGCCTACGTCCTGAGTACTTGCCTAGCGTCTCCGAGCGTATCGAGCCTTGGTCGACGACGTAGGTAGCCTGATTAAAACGAGTACCTCTTCCAACATAAGAACCCCCTCCAAACGAAGAGGAACGAACAGATCGAATGGAAGGGTATTGTTTTACGACTTCGACTCCACGCGGAGGCTGGTCGCAACATGTTGCGCAATAGCAGGGAAAACATCCAGGCGACGGACAACAATAGTTGCAACAGCCGCCGGAATAGGCAGACGGCGGGCAACAGGTTCCGTATCTGCAGAGGTTGTAGATCAAGATAATAAGACCGATGATAAGAAGGAACGCTATGAAGGCACCCAGTGCTATGAAACAGATGACCATCGTACTCAACTGTTGTCCATCTAGAAACAGCAACAACAATAACGCAAAGTTTATAATACTCAGTTTATACGAAATAATACTATTTTAACTGTCTTTATAAGCAGGCCTGAGGAGAAGGGGGTGCAGCCGATACATTGTTCCGGGGCCCATGGAGCCCACAGGGACCCGTGGCCGATAAGTTTTTTTGCTTGTCAGACTGTTCTGGAGAGTGGATAAGGTTTTTTAGAGGCGATAAAGCGATAACGTTTATTTATTTTTTTTTATTTTTTTGCTCGTCAGGTTTTTCGGAGAGTTGATGATTTTTTTTCGGGGACCCGTCACAAATTTTTTGTTTCTGGGCCCGGAACTTTTCTCGGCGGCCCTGTTTATCATGTTAAGTACCCTTTGTCTAAAAAACATCTACGAGCGGCAAAAGCCACAAAATAATTTTGGTAAAATGATCAAACTCAAATTAAGGCTCAGCGATGAGACGGAAGGCGCCAACATCTTCGCAGCACTTGACGCATCATTTATATTTTATTTGGATTTTACAAGCGAATCTATACATTATTTTTTCAGTCAGAATCGAAAAACTCTCTCTGAAAAAATTACAGCCAGATTTTTCAGCAAAAATGCTCGCCAAACATTACTCTAGCGATTAGCGAACAATAAAATATTTATGATTTCTAGTCAGTCATTAATTATATTAAATGAAACATCAATGCTTGCGTGTGTCAATATACTCTTAGAAACTTATAGCAGACAGAGTGGACAGTATTGAAATTGACATTATGAGTTACCTCCAGCATTTCGTTGGTTAGGTGGATAATTTGTGTTGTATAGAAGGTAAATAGGCGGCGGAGTATCCATGATTAGGCCTAATCTGCAACAAGCATCAACATCATAAAATTAGAATAAACAGATATCTCAATATTATAACTATCATCATCATCGTCGTCATCATCATCATATTCATCATCATCAGGTGTCATCCATAGATGACGAGTCACCTATGGATGATACCTTATATATATATATATATATATATATATATATATATATATATATTCATATTCGCCTCTGAGCAGAAATAGTTACATTACTACATTACGCAATCTTCTGTTAGTGGCAATTTTGCAATTACGCTGATAGAATGAAAGATTGGGACTGGGAATGACAATAATTGGGAAACTACAGGAAATCTGGAAAAAGAAAAATAAAGACATCAGTATCCCAATTAAAGTAGGCTACGTCTGCTACATACATTAATCAGTACGTTGTAGTAGTAGGTTCCCTGTCATTTAATCCTAGTCTTTTAATCCCAGTCACTTAATCCCAGTCACTTAATCCCAAGTCTTTTAATCCTTGTGCAGATAATCCCAAGTCTTTTAATCCCTGTGCAGTTAATCTCAAGTCTTTTAATCCCGGTGAGCAGATAATACACAGACACTCAAAGATATCAAAAACCTATTTAAAGATGTAATTCAATGTAATTCTGCGTTCTTTGCCATCACCTTCTCTCAGTTACACTCGTGATTGTGCGTTGAGAACTCCTTGATTATTGCATCGTTAGCCGTCACTAATGTGGCCGGACATTTTAGTGATTGATGTTTCGTACATCTCCAGTTCATGTTTCCACTTACCGCCTTTCTTCTTAGCCAGAATTCATATCCATCATGAACTAGTGTCGTTTTACCTTTACTACTTTTTATTAACTCTAACGGCATTTTTCTAACAGTACGATTTGTTAACTTTTAAAATTTTACTGACTGACTGTTTTCATTGATTTATATAGGATTGTCAACCGGGTTTCTGTTTATGTGAGGGCATTAAGTGCAAGGGTAGACTGCCTCATGTATGCATTTGAAATAGAATGAATTCAAGGTATTGATGGTGTAAATGTGTCAAGGTATTATATGCAAGGGGAGAATGCTTCATCTATAGGATTGTCAACCGGGTTTCTGTTATTAAGTGCAAGAGTAGGCTGCCTCTCATGTATGAATTAAAACTAGAATGACTGAAGGGATTAAGTGTCTGAGGATTATCTGCACAGGGATTAAAAGACTTGGGATTATCTGCACAAGGATTAAAAGACTTGGGATTAAGTGACTGGGATTAAGTGACTGGGATTAAAAGACTAGGATTAAATGACCTGCCACCGTAGTGGTTGTAGTAGTAGTAGTAGTAGTAGTAGTAGTAGTAGTGGTGGTAGTGGTGGTAGTAGTGGTGGTAGTAGTAGTAGTAGTAGTAGTAGTGGCAGTAGTAGTAGCAGTAGTGGTGGCAGTGGTGGTGGTGGTGGTGGTGGTGGTGGTGGTGCAGTGGTGGTGGTGGTGGTGGTGGTGGTGCAGCAGTGGTGGTGGTGGTGGTGGTGGTGGTGGTGGTGGTGGTGGTGGTGGTGGTGGTGGTGGTGGTGGTGGTGGTGGTGGTGGTGGTGGTGGTGGTGGTGGTGGTGGTGGTGGTGGTGGTGGTGGTGGTGGTGGTGGTGGTGGTGGTGGTGGTGGTGGTGGTGGTGGTGGTGGTGGTGGTGGTGGTGGTGGTGGTGGTGGTGGTGGTGGTGGTGGTGGTGGTGGTGGTGGTGGTGGTGGTGGTGGTGGTGGTGGTGGTGGTGGTGGTGGTGGTGGTGGTGGTGGTGGTGGTGGTGGTGGTGGTGGTGGTGGTGGTGGTGGTGGTGGTGGTGGTGGTGGTGGTGGTGGTGGTGGTGGTGGTGGTGCAGTGGTGGTGGTGGTGGTGGTGGTGGTGGTGGTGGTGGTGGTGGTGGTGGTGGTGGTGGTGGTGGTGGTGGTGGTGGTGGTGGTGGTGGTGCAGGTGGTGGTGGTGGTGGTGGTGGTGGTGGTGGTGGTGGTGGTGGTGGTGGTGGTGGTGGTGGTGGTGGTGGTGGTGGTGGTGGTGGTGGTGGTGGTGGTGGTGGTGGTGGTGGTGGTGGTGGTGGTGGTGGTGGTGGTGGTGGTGGTGGTGGTGGTGGTGGTGGTGGTGGTGGTGGTGGTGGTGGTGGTGGTGGTGGTGGTGGTGGTGGTGGTGGTGGTGGTGGTGGTGGTGGTGGTGGTGGTGGTGGTGGTGGTGGTGGTGGTGGTGGTGGTGGTGGTGGTGGTGGTGGTGGTGGTGGTGGTGGTGGTGGTGGTGGTGGTGGTGGTGGTGGTGGTGGTGGTGGTGGTGGTGGTGGTGGTGGTGCAGGTGGTGGTGGTGGTGGTGGTGGTGGTGGTGCAGGTGGTGGTGGTGGTGGTGGTGGTGGTGGTGGTGGTGGTGGTGGTGGTGGTGCAGGTGGTGGTGGTGGTGGTGGTGGTGGTGGTGGTGGTGGTGGTGGTGGTGGTGGTGGTGGTGGTGGTGGTGGTGGTGGTGGTGGTGGTGGTGGTGGTGGTGGTGGTGGTGGTGGTGGTGGTGGTGCAGGTGGTGGTGCAGGTGGTGGTGGTGGTGGTGGTGGTGGTGGTGGTGGTGGTGTAGTGGTGGTGGTGGTGTAGTGGTGGTGGTGGTGGTGGTGGTGGTGGTAGTGGTAGTGGTAGTAGTAGTGGTGGTAGTAGTAGTAGTAGTAGTAGTAGCAGCAGTAATAATAATAATAATGCCATGGTTTGGCCCATTACCACTCATGGATGCGAGGCATGGACGCTGAAGAATTTAAGATGGAGAGAGGAATAGAAGCTTTTGAAATGAAATGCCTTAGAAAAAATTAGGCATCACATATCTAAAATGAATGACAAATGATGAAGTACTCCATAAGGCAGCGGTTCTCAACCTTATAGTGCCGCGACCCTTTTAATTCAATTCCCATGATGTGGCGACCCCCAAACAGGCCCGCCGAGAGAAATTCGGGCCTCTGCAGAATACAATTTCTTGACGACCTTTTTTTTCTTTTTTTGCTCGTCAGCCTTTTTTACATCTTAAAATTAGCTGATGACCTTTTTTTGCTCATCAGCATTTTTACATGTTAAAATGAGTAAATTTTGCGCAATAACAATAAAAGAGACAACCCTATATTTCTGAAGGTCTCCGGCGACCCCCTGGCAAATCGTCATTCGACCCCCGTGGGGGTCGCGACCCACAGGTTGAGAACCGCTGCCATAAGGCATGGATGGAAATACTCGTCAAAGTGAAAGAAATAAATCTGAAATATTTTAACATTATAGCACGACAGGGAAACACCATAGAAAAGTTTATACTGCTAGGGATCTCAGAAGTACAAAGAAGTAGAGGAAGACCAAAAACGACCTGGATGAATAACATCACAGTATTGACCTTTACAATACCAGGAGGCAGTTAACCCAATGTCGTCGCCCAGCGCCGTTATGGCGGAATGGCAGGGTGCAGTGGCGTCGCCAGGAATTTTTGGTTGTGGGGGCAAAAAAGGTCTGGCATGTCAGATTCCTTACCCACCCCTACCCCCCCCTCCACAAAAAACTTTCTCACCGGATTTGCGCAAATCTGGTAGGTGGTCTGGGGCAGGTTGGGGGGGCAGTTGCCCCATTTGCCCCCCCCCCCCGTGGCGACGCTAATGGCAGGGTGGCAATGAAGATCAAAGAGTTAAAACAGCAACTATAAAGAACTACGATGCTATTTTGAAAAATAACGTTAAGAAATTTCTACATCGTCCGACTGATTAATAAGAGAAGAACAACAGATAAAAGAGCGATTGCCTTACCAGAAATTACAAATCCGGACGAAGAGAAGACAATTAGGCCTACACTGTTGTTTCTAATCAGTTAGTTTTCCATTGTTCCGTGTCACTTGATACTAGTGTTATTTCTGCACACTGTTGACGCCCAACTATCGAGAGTAGATTCGTGCGAATAATTTACAGGAAGGCAGGACACGATATTATGCAAAATATAGGCGTCAGCATATCGCCATTGTGAATTGTACTCATGCGTTTAAGCCCGTTTCGTTAGTAAGAGATCCAAGCGTGTCACGCGAATGCAGTTTCTGTCTTTTGTAGAGGCAGTATACACTTGTAGGCCTGTATGGACACCACCTTTAGGGCTGGGTTAGATTAAGCCAGAGACGTCACGGTGGCAAACGGCCTGTGCGTTGCGCCCATGACGGCGTGAGACCAGAAACTCGTCAAACCCAATTCAAAGCTTGTTCGTCCAACCGTTTAGCAAAGGCAATTGTTAGTTATGTGAACGTATCAAGACGGTCAAAATACACTTCTGCCGAAGTCAGTGCAGACGAAGTTTCAAATGCTTTCAGACCACAATATGCGCCGAAAACTTTACCTAGACAGTCTAGACTAAAGCTAGGCTTCAATATTGCGGATTGACAACATTAGAAAGGAGCAGAGAGAGACAGACAGACAGACAGAGCGACAGAGAGAGAGAGAGAGAGACAGAGAAGAGAGATACAGACAGACACAGACAGAGACAGAGACAGAGACAGAGAGAGAAGAGAGAGAGATAGAGGAGAGATTAGATAAAAACATAAAAATAATGACTGGGAAATTAGATGTGCCATACGATCGATTTTTTAAATTAACAGCACACTATAGACCGCAAATGCAAATTGTTCAAGCAGATGAGGAGCCAAGAAAATAAATTTTTTAGCGCAAATATTTTGGGCAAATGGAACCGTTTGGACGAGGTGGCAGTGTCAATACAAACTAGTTTATCGAATGTAAAGAGTAATATTATATTGGTCTTCACATAGGCCAACTTAGCCTCCTAAACCAATTTGGATCACATTATTATTATTATTATTATTATTATTATTATTATTATTATTATTATTATTAGTAGTAGTAGTAGTAGTAGTAGTAGTAGTAGTAGTAGTAATAGTAGTAGTAGTGGTGGTAGTGGTGCAGTGGTGGTGGTGGTGGTGGTGGTGGTGGTGGTGGTGGTGGTGGTGGTGGTGGTGGTGGTGGTGCAGTGGTGGTGGTGGTGGTGGTGGTGGTGGTGGTGGTGGTGGTGGTGGCAGCAGTGGTGGCAGTGGTGGTGGTGGCAGTGGTGGTGGTGGTGGTGGTGGTGGTGGTGGTGGTGGTGGTGGTGGCAGTGGTGGTGGTGGTGGTGGTGGTGGTGGTGGTGGTGGCAGTGGTGGTGGTGGTGGTGGTGGTGGTGGCAGCAGTAGCAGTAGTAGTAGTAGTAGTAGTAGTAGTAGTAGTAGTAGTATAAATAACTATCATATGTTGCCATAAAATTAGACTGGAAACAGTGACTTGCAAATTTATTTTCATGATCAGCATATAAAATAATGTAACGTAGATCTAGGATTTCAGCGTAAAGATCCGCCATCTGAAATATTGTCTCGTTCGTGCTTAAATTTGTGATTCCGGATATTTTTGCAGAGATGTAGCAAGTACACAATGCTTCAAGTACAAGTACAAGTACAAGTATCTGGCCTCCGAGTACAAGTACTAGTACAAGTACTTGCATTCCAAAAACTCCGAGTACAAGTACAAGTACAAGTACCTGGCCTCCGAGTACAAGTACAAGTACAAGTACCTGGCCTCCGAGTACAAGTACAAGTACCTGGCCTCCAAGTACTAGTACAAGCACAAGTACTAGTACTGAAGCCTCAATTAAGTACAAGTACCGAAGCATCGAGTACAAGTACAAGTACCGATCCTCATAGCCAAATACAAACAGCAAGTAGGCCTACACTTTATTAACGGGTAGCTGTTTGTCACGGTTATTCAATAAAATGGTGCTAGAACAAAATGTCCGAGGACAAAATGTCACGAAAAATGTCACGGACAAAATGTCATGGGATAAAATGTCAGCGGAAAAAATGTCAGTGGACAAAATGTCATCCTAACTCTAACCCTAACACTAACCCTAACCCTAAACCGTGACATTTTGTCCTCTGAGTGCCCTGACATTTTTTCCGCTGACATTTTGTCCCCATGACATTTTCTACATGACATTTTGCCCGTGACATTTTGTCCTCGGACATTTTGTTCGGCCACGAATAAAATTGACACTATTAGCATCTAAATATCATCACAGTTGCACTAAAAAAATTAGAGAAATAAAGATTATTATTATAGTCTTGCATCGGTCATATTAGCCCTATGCGGTTTTGCGATCAAGCCAGCTTGGCTAAATACGCGTTTAATTGGTGCGCCAGAAGCAGGCACACTAAGGTCTCTAATGGCTGCATTATACAGCCTGTTGAACTCCTTTCTATTAGCTTCACTGTTCCAAAATACGATGGCATCAGTGGCTTCATCATAAATATCGTTGAGTTCCAGGTACTTGGCCATCTGTTAGGATGTGCTTGTCATTAGCCTAAAGGAACAGCATTACTGGTACCCTTGAAGTACATGTATCCAGAGATGTAGCAAGTACACAATGCTTCAAGTACAAGTACAAGTACCTGGCCTCCGAGTACAAGTACAAGTACAAGTACTTGCATTCCAAAAACTCCGAGTACAAGTACAAGTACCTGGCCTCCGAGTACAAGTACAAGTACAAGTACTAAAAATTTGTACTCGAGTACAACTCGAGTACGAGTACAAGTACCAAGTACTACATCTCTGTATTTTTGTACCTGAAGACTAATGAAATATTGGGCTAATGATACAACTGCTGTCCAACCAAAGTTAGAGATAACATTTCTGCAATTGTCCTTTGACACTTGTCCTCCATAGTCCGTCTCGCTGTTACAAACTCTGATTCTCTTGCAATAACAAGACTTTTGAAGGATTGAATTTGAATACCATCGATTGATATCATTCTCACCAAGTAGTCAACGCCTAACCATTGACGCGAAAGTCATCTAGAACAGTGTTTCCCAAACTGCGGGTCGCAAGGGCTCTGTCTTAATAGTGTGGGCAGTGTTTAATCTAGGCCGTTTCCGGGGGGAAAATTGCCCTTTTTCGCCCTCCGGAAATTTCAAATTCTCCCCGGAAATTTTGGAATACTACATGGACTAACAGCGGCCCCTAGCAGAATTTCCCCCCGGCTTTGTCAGTTTCTCCCCCCCGGCTTTTTCAGTTACCCCCTCGGAGTCCTGGAGTCTAGATTAAACACTGAGTGTGGGTCTCGGGGTAGTGCGAAATTAGATTGAAACATGCCATTTTCTAACCAATACCACAATGTCACAAGCCTTTAAAGTTGCAAGTAGGCTTAGCTTTTAAGATATTTAAATGCCTGCAATTCTCCATACACGGTTTATATTAAAATTATTAGTGTTTTAGCCAATTTTAGTAGACAATAAGTTTGCAGGGTCGCGAGATGCTACAAAGCCGCTGAAGTGGTAGCAATTCTAAAATGATCTGGAAACCCTGACCTATAGTACTCGTATAAATTAATCTTATTTTCAATAACGTTAGAAAAGCGAATTCCGACCATTTTGCTCTGAAACTCCACTAACAATAGCCTCAGTAGGCATCTCTGTTGTAAGTTATTTAGTGCCTGGCGGTTAAGCGATTTGTCAATCTCATAGAATTTTTAAGACGCGTAACAAAAGTGTGTTCCATATAAAATTGTTAAAAGATAATTTTCAAGAAATTTCAATATTTATTTCTCTCCATTTTGTCTTATTTAGCTAAATTATGAATACTTCTGTCAAATATATTTGCCGTATTTTCATTCAAATTGAATCAGAGCTTTTATTTTGCCATTTATTCAAAACCCAGATGATTCTTTTAAACTAACGTTCGCCAGATGGCCTAGTGCATTTTTAATATAGCATGCTATTATTAGGGTCGTGGCACGTTACAAAACCGCCGAAGTGGGCCTCGGTTCCAAAATGTTTGGGAAACCCTGATCTATAGAAATCCAATGATACAAAAAATAGTACAAAAGACTTAACATTCCTGCACGCTACTCTACTATTGAACTGAGGGGAGGGGAAGAATTTACCCGGGGAAGATCAAGTTCAATTAAAACTGCAGTGATGGGCAACTAGTTAACTAATTAGTTTCTAACTAAAAGTTTAACTAATTTTGTTAGTTATCTTCATAGTTCAATTAAATATAAATAGTTTAGTTAAAATGCTAGTTTAACTGAAAAATTTTAGTTAATAACTAAATAGTTTAACTAAAACTTGTTAGTTGGTGTCGCGAATTCTCAATACCAGCACCTTTTTTATCTATTCCTTTCTGTGTGATTTTTTCCAAACAAACTTGACAAACTCGTGTTCCTGCAGTGACGTGCAGTCTAGACTAAGACCTACTTATTAAATGAACAATAATTAATGATTTCAATAGTTCATTGACTGACATGTTCACGTTGCAAGCATCGTCTATATTTCATGAACACATACATGATGCAGTGATGCCTGGGAAATAGTTGTAAAATTAGTCGCAAAAAGTTTAACTATATTTTTAGTTTAGTTAGGTCCTAACTATTTTAGAAAGTTAGTTGGCAACTAAAAGTTTAACTACTTATTTCTAGTTTAAATTTAGTTGTAAAGTTAGTTGCCCATCACTGTAAAACTGGGAGTGTTAACAAGATTAAACTCTTCCATCTTTTACTCAGAAAATCTGGCTTTGCACAATTTTCACTAGAGTAGGCCTACTACTGTAAGTGGGAGATTTCGATATAAGCCTAAGTAGAAATTGCGCTGGTCCTGTGACGGCTCAATTTGTCTGTCATTGTACGGAACATCAGTGTTTATTCTAGCCACCTTGACATTGGGGGGGGGGGAATTTTGAAATGTTTAGAGGGGGACACGGTCTGAGTCTCCGCACTTTTGAGAGAAAATTTCCATCCCCAGCCAACATAAAAAATTGGGGGGATTTTAAAACTTTGGGGAAATTCCCCTTTCCCAGAGAAGGCCTAGAATAAACACTGCTGGACACACACACACCCGCGCGCACACACACTCACACACACAAACACACAAGCGCACGGGAGTAAATGACTCAAATGGGATTTTGACCTCATTTAAAGGGTAAGTAAAAATGCATGAAACAATGGAGGCTATGAAGAGATTGGTTTGACGCAAGTTCACTTCAGATTAGATAGCATTGACTTCAATATTACGTCAAAATTCTGCATATAATTTTATTGGCAGTATCGTTTAAAGTCGGTTATGTAGTATTTTTCACTATTTAGGCATCTTTCTTCTGATTAATGAAGTTCTTGATTAAATAGTTACTTCTACAACAGGACAGAAGATACTGTAACTAATCGTTGATTTGATCGCTGAATGTCCAACATGATCATGCCGTGATCATTTTCGTGTCATTCTTAAAGATGCGAATCTTCGACTGTTTTCACCTTTATGTCCTTAGTTTACACTTCTTCTGGTCAAGCCACAGCACACCTGGGGAGCGGATTATACAGTAGTATGGTTTCAGTTAAACGGTGTGAATATTTGTCCATCGGTAATGGTGAACAGCGCGACACACGTGTACATATTATAGTTCTGGCGTTGAACGGTTCTTACAGCTGGGGACCGTGTTAAGTCATCAGTGTAAATATTTCTCTTGATTATGCGTTATTTAACAACTGCATGCCTTTCCGGTTAATGGGTTTCTATGGTTAAATAGTTGCATCGAATCGATACAACAGAGGGCAGTAGTAGGTCTAAAAATCGATCGCCAACTGAGCTTATCCCCCGTAAGGACTGTCGTAGCTGCTCTGCCCGTAGCCACCGTACTCGTAGTGGGAGTGCTCTCCTCGGTAGGGAAAAGGTCTGCATTCGCAACTGCGACATCCTTGGTAAGGATGCTCAACGTGCCCGTACTGACAATAATTGTCGCAGCGATAGCTACAGCCTGGTCGCGATATCTGACCATAGCGACAGCAGCACGGGTTTATGGGATATACGGGAGGCGATGGGCATACGCTGGGACAGTGAACCCGAGGACAGACGCCGCAGTGGCGACCGTAGCAGCCGCATTGGTAACCGTAGCAGGGGGGTCTTCTTCTGCAGTGGCACGACGGACAGCCGTAGCGGTCCCTAGTCCACTCGCTGTCGCAGTGATCTGGACAGCTGACCGGATAGCACCTCGGTTGCTCCTCAATACACGAGCACGAATGACATCTTTCGTAGCCACCGGAACAGTGGCTACTGCAGTGGCCCCAGCAGTAGTCGTGGTAGTAAGGCCTGCCCGGGTAGCCACCGCCACCCCATTGACGCACCTCGTAACCTTGGTTGTCGGAATTTTCTAAACAAAATCAGCGCGCACGATGTGATGCTGTTTTTTTACACGAGCATGTAAGCGCTTTTAAACGACAATTATAAATTATGCGAAATATCAAATGAAACGTCTTAATTAATAGTAATTTAAAAGCATTCTCGATTTTTTTTCTTTTCCCCTGAATTCAAATATAAATATTATTACGTCTTATTTGCATTCTTAGGTGATCCTAAGAACAAGGCAAAAATCGAGTATGTAATTAGTCGCGTGCAACAAGACAAGTTTAATAGAAAGATCATGTATATCTATGAAACATTTATATATATATATAATATAAATGTTTATGAAACATTTATATATATAATATAAATGTTTCATAGATAATTACATAGATAATTTTGTAAAAAAAATGCAGATCAAATACAGACAAACACAGCGAAAGGTGAAAGACAAACAGACAACCAAGGAGAGTCGCTGGTATGCTGATGAATTATAGACTTACTAGAGTCATTTGATGCAACGAGAGATATGTCTAAGTAACTAACCCCCCTTCTCTTAGTAAGTGTGTCGCTATAGTTACGTCAATGAAGAACGCAGAACAAGACTAACTGGGCAGTCCGTCTTCTCCGATACAGTTTTCCTCACATTCTTCCAACGTCTGGAAACGATTTCCCTTTCCGCCACATTGGCCTCCAGCGCCTTGGAACTGGAAGCATCCGAAGCCATCTTCCGATTCAGCAAAATACCAAGTTTCGTAGGTCGCAGCGCAAGAATCGTTACTTAGCAGAAGACTGCAAGCGCCTGTCGTCAGAATTAAAATCTCACAACTCAAATGCAACATAGAGTCATAATATGCAGGGTGGTATATTTAGCCCCACCCCCACCCCTTCACCCGACCCGCCCCTTTGGTCCACTCTACACATAGCAAGGGAAGAGTTTCATTCTATCGTTAACTCATTTGACTAACTTGTATGGCACAACGAAACCATTAAAAATACTTTCCCCGCTGGTCTGATTCACCCTCAAATACCACTCTGGCCAACTGACGTCCAAAGCTGAATATTGCATTTTAAGCGTCATTTTATCGTAGTCTAACTCAGGCAGCGTTTATTCTAGCCACCTTGACATTGGGGAATTTTGAAATGTTTGGGGGCAAGGTCTGAGCCTCCACACTTTGGGGGGGGGGGGGGATTTCCTTCCCTCCAGCCAGCATATAAAAAAATTTTTTAAGGGGACATTTTAAAACTTGGGGGGAATTCCCCTCAGAGAAGGCCTAGAATAAACACTGAACTCAGGCCAGCTTACGACAAATAGTATTATGGTTACAGCTTACTTCGCTACCCACACATATCATGTCGCCTGCTAGACCTGCCTGGAAAATTAAGGGTTCAAACGGTTTAAAACGTTTCAATGTATTAAAAACGTATTTGAAAGTTAAGTTTATAATGATTTTTCACAAAATAAATCTAGAAAAAATCTATCGATTCTTTTTCTATCAGCCAAGCACGAGAATAACGAATGAAAGCTGTAGAGTTTGGTTCGGTGTACAGTAGGGGGGGCCATATGTCGTTTACTCGCCCTCGGAAAGTTCAAATCTTTTGAGAGGCGCAACGGCGCTTCCGTCAATCTGAAAATAAAGAAAAACAACTCAGAACAACAAATGGCTTGTGAATGTGCGTGTACGTGTGTGTGCATGTGTGACTGTGCATCTTGTTATGCTTATGTTCCGTTCTACAGATGCGTTCCACATTCTAAGAAGGGGAAGAGGAGGAGGAGGAGGAAGAAGAAGAAGAAGAAGAAGAAGAAGAAGAAGAAGAAGAAGAAGAAGAAGAAGAAGAAGAAGAAGAAGGGGAAAACGAAGTCAAAACCAGTCAAAGCAACTTTAATAATTAATTGTGCACTTCTGTACACGTTTCATTATTTGAGAGAGACGAGATTTTGCCTCGCTGCGCCACTGTCACCACCACCCCACCACCACCACCACCACCACCACCATCATCATCATCAAAACTATCATCATCGTCATTATTACCATCATCATCGCCATCTTCTTCACTTTCTGCTTGCATGGCGGCAACAATCAATCGAATCGATGACACTCCAGCTCTGTCTACAGATTGCTATTATTATTGTTGTTATTATTATTTGTATTGTTATTGTTATTATTATTATTATTATTATTATTATTATTATTATTAATTATTATTATTATTACATGGTTGTTAACGCACGTTATGTCATTCACAAAGCGAGGAATGGTAAGTGCGGAGCAGTTAAGGGTGAACAACTTGACCAAGGTCGCTGCGCAGTGGGTCAGATTCGAACCAGCGACCCTCCGACCGCATGACAAGAATCCTACCACTACTCCACCGAGCCGCTAACCAAAGTCCATTACAGAGATCAGCGTATAGGCAAAGTGGGAGACGACGAGACAGACTTTCAGCCATGACAGATTGACTAAACGTCTCTAGCAAACATAAAATATACAGATCGCGAGTATTGTTTTGAGTTATACGCGCCAAATTTCATGAGAAATTAATGACAGATTAAGACGAAACCAATAGTCATTATTCCTATAAATAGTCTGATAAAATCGGATTTTTTCCGTCTAATATACAGAGTGGCGCAAAAAACTCCGTACTATGTTAAATGCCAAACCTAATGTGACTAGTCCGGTTTTTTGCGCCATCCTGTATTAGTACTGAGGTTTCCGATCCGTATAGAATGTGAGTGTCTCACTGCGTGTTCCATTAGCACTCGTTTTATTATTTGAGAGAGAGAGAGAGAGAGAGAGAGAGAGAGAGAGAGAGAGACGAGACTTTGCATCGGTTGGTCCAGCCATCTGGACCATCGCACTAGACCAGAACATACGCTGGACGCAGATCTGTAGCCATCAACTCCCTGACAGAACACCTGAAAGGTTTCCTCTTCCCCGTTGGAAGAATATTGACATTTAAGAGCTCCTGAATGTTCATCCAAAAGAGACGCCAGGTAATGCACTGTTACATTGCATTGCATCATCATCATCACCACCACCACCACCCAGTGGCGTAGCGGAGGGGGCAGTGGGGGGCGAACCGCCCCGGGCGGCACTTGCTCTAAGGGCGGCATTTTCGAGATTTTTGAATTTTTGAATTTTATGATGCGATAAGGTTTTTGCTTGTCAGGAATTTTCGGAGGCGGCACTTTTTTCTCGCCACGGGCGGCACTTTGCCTCGCTGCGCCACTGTCACCACCACCACCACCACCACCACCACCATCATCATCATCATCAAGTCTTAGGCAGCTCATCCCTGCTATCGATAGAATTTTTCGACTGATATTTTAGCACCCAAGGTTTCCGATCCATGTAAAATTTGAATTCTCACTAATGTATTATGCAGCTTCGGCTTTGCAATCATGGTTAAGTGTGTCATTTCATGCTTTTTTCTATTTCTGGGCCTAAAATCTGGAACTCTCTCCCTCCGGCTGTCAGATCTTCCAATTCATTGAGTATCTTCCGATCCAGACTTAAGACACATCTCTTTCAATTGGCGTTTCCTCCATAGTCCGTCTCCCTCTCTCCCTCTGACTGATCTCTGGAATGACCTGGATCTTTTGCGGATTGATTTTGAAGTACCATCGATTGATACCTTGGGTATTAGAACAGGTACTATAGAAGTGCATTATTATTATTATTATTATTATTATTATTATTATTATTATTATTATTATTATTATTATTATTATTTCTAAGGTAATTATTTCTGATTACATTATTACATCAAAATAGTGAGTCTACTTGAAAACACATAAGCAACTTATGCGCAATATATTAGGCCTATTCCGATATTTCCGATACGTACAGTGTCATGCAATAATAATAATAATAATAATAATAATAATAATAATAATAATAATAATAATAATAATAATAATAATAATAATAATAATAATAATAATAATAATAATAATAATAATAATAATAATAATAATAATAATAATAATAATAATATCATTATTATCATTCATCCCTAAGGGAAAAACTTGTAAGTATTCTCATTAAGTTGAAGCCAAGAAACAAAATGAAACTATTTTGTCTTTCTTATAAATATAACATTACTAGTATTTATCATTGCAGAAATAGGTTCATTGAAGTACAAACCCCACATAGCGAGACGATTATAAGGAAGCAAAATGACCAAATCATCCGATCCATCGTTGAATACGATAGCGCTGAGACGAGAGACGACGAAATGTTCAGCACGACCTCAACTCATCGATTTAAATAAGAAAGTGTTTTAATAACCGCAACACAGTTCGTGGTTAGGCCTACAGTTGTTACGTTGTTTTAGTCTATAGGCAGTGTTAGGCACATCATAAAAATTTTAAAAAAATTAAGTAGGCTCTCCAATCGTTACTCGACTCTATCTCTCTTTCTCTCTTTCTGTCTTTCTTTCTTTCTCTCGCCCTGTCGAGTGTTCTTTAAAAACCACAGCCGTTCAGGGTAAAATCCCGAATTCCGATTTTGCTCAGATCAACCACCAACCACCAAACCTAATAGCATACATGGTTCGAAATCAGTTTTCTACCGACCCTCTAGTCTGTTTGTCGCACGCGAAGGTCTGATTTCTGGCTTTTAATACTTTTCCGGAAAGTTCAGTTTTAGTTCAGCTGCAAATACACCGTCTGACTGAGAATTGGATAAAAGGTGCCTCGCTGACTTCTATTCTAAGTCACACCTGTGACGGCATGCACGAGATTTTGTCATGTGATAAACCACGGCAGCTGTGACCAATTCTTGAAAACATTTAGTGATAGTTTACGAATTGGTCAACTAGCATCTACCTCGGCCCCGTGAATTACACAGACTAATTTTGAGCTATGATATCTTAGATGTAATTGGGATTATTCAAGCTTTACCATTTACTCGTACTACCCGTAGACCTTAGGCCAACTAACTCGGTGCAATAATAATAATGATAGTAATAATGATTGATAATAATAATAATAATATTAATATTAATATTAATATTATTATTATCAATTATTATTATTATTATTATTATTATTAATAGTAGTAGTAGTAGTAGTAGTAGTAGTAGTAGTAGTAGTAGTATATTTATTATTATTATTATTATTATTATTATTATTATTATTATTATTATTATTATTATTATTAGCATTAGCATTAGCATTATTATTAGCATTATTATTATTATTATTATTATTAGATTTGGAGTGGTTCAGTAGGATCTGTCAAGAACCACTATGTCTCATCTAGTCTTTCATTCACATTCTGACTTTTATTCCTGTATTCTCATTTTCTTGTCCTTAGATAGAGAGACGGCAACAAACTTTGAAGTATAGAGTTATAACGTTCCTCATTCAGCATCAACATTTGCTACTTCTACACTATTGTTCGCTACAGTCTAATATCTGACCTTAAATCAGTGGCGTAGCCAGGGAAGTTTGGGTTTAAAAACCCTTGGCTGCCGACGAAGAATTTTGTACATGCTTTTCCATACATTTTTCATTTTCGGACGCGATTTGGGAGTCAACCCTCCCCCTTGGCTGGCCGCCGACCGAAAAATTTTATAAGTGCTATATACAATTGAAAGAATTTGTACAAAACAATTTTGTTCACGATCGAAACCAAAACCCCCTTCCGAAAATCCTGGCTACGCCACTGCCTTAAATTAACAATACAATACAAGATCGCCCTTAAATTCACCGTGGCAAAACGCAAGGTCAAAACATAATACATAATAATACATAATAAACTTTATACATAATATGGTTTTGTTCGTGTATTTTCATTCTTTGTAGGCCTAATTCTGCGCCAATTATTTTTTTTAGTTCAAGGCTTAACTCACTCTGTTCAAGCTTAATTGCCAAGGACTTCGTCCGACTGTTACATAATAGAACTGTTAAAAACTGATGCCACATAGCCTACTGGTTGGGCAAACGCCCTGACTCGCAAACAGCGTGTTTAGTCTGGTACAAACCACAGCAAAATTCTAAAACTAGAACTTTAAACAAAACTAAAAACGTCTCTTTCAACAATAGCCGTTTACAACAGCGCCTCTAGACATTCAGAAATAAAGCGTCCAAAGTTCCACTTCCGTAAAAATAATATCTCTCTGTGCTGTAAACAGACTGTCCACAAGTGCTAAGTTTAGTCATCAATGAATTGGCCGTGAATCTCTTATACTCCATTTGCATTTGTTTAAAACTCGCAACTGATTGGATTACTTTCCGACTCCACAATAAGTCGGTGTTGGAATTTTGGGGAAACGCCTTAAACTGTTTTACGAGAAAACGCCGATCGTGAGAACAACACGTATACTTAATAAGCAATTAAATTCAGAGCATCTGGTAATCCGAAATGTCAGCCGCTCCTTTGGTCACCAGCTTCGATTCGCTTTTTTGGAGACCGGAAAAATATTTGGCCTAACGTGAAAATCAGTCAGAAACGGCCTAAATGAAAACTCACTACGCACAGAAAGACGTTATAAATTACTGGAAGATGAATGTCGTGAAGTTAGGCCTATCTTAAATCATTTAGCCGAATTGTGAAAAGCTATTGCCAGTTTTTGATTGCCAATTTACTACGAAGTCTGCATTGCTCAATCGACATCACTATCACAAAATGGCAAATTCAACAGTGTGAAGCGTTTAACCCCTTAACCGTGTATTTAACTGTAACTCAATGTAAAATGGACGCATATATCCGGGATCCCCAGTTAAGGGGTTAATTATCAGAGAGAATACTGAAAAAATATCTTCGTAATCATTAATTGGTCGGATTGGTCTTGTCTGACATGGGTCGGTTCAAAACCATAGAAAATAGATTATATTTAAATACGGCCTCAGGCCTAAATACAGTGGCGGCTCTAGGATTTGGCAAGTGGGGGCCGTTGGGGGGCAACTTCTAATCATGGGGGGCCAACCATTTGTTGGTTAATGTATGTAGCATTACGTATAGGGTCCCAACTGGGGGGCCACTGGGGGGGCAGGCTCTCAATAGAGGGGCACGGGCCCCCACCCTGGCCCCCCCGGTGGAGCCGCTACTGCCTAAATAGCAGAAAAGTAAAAAATCACAGCTGCCTCTCGCAGTGTAAAATGAAGCAACCCCTCCTATGCACTACACCGTGCGTGTTCAAAAAAGGGTCCAGTATATATTTTTTATAATTTTCTAAACCCGTTATAAAAATGGAATATGCCTATTTATCGTATACAAAATTGGCCGAGCTGTCATTAATTGTTGCCTCGCTGAAATACACCGTAGCGCGAGAAACGTGACATGCTTTCAGAGGTTGAATTTCTTCAGACTCAGTTCAGAGTAACAGTCAAGCGTTGACGTTCAGCTACAAAGAGTCGTTATAACTAAACAGCTTGAACTCAGTTATTGGAATTCACAGCCTTTTTTAACGTCTGATACTGTAAGTCGTTGCAAAGCGCAATCAGTCTCAATAAGTTGTGATTCTCGAATTCACGTTCGATAACGTGCATTACAGAATTCGACGAAATATACTACTTCGAACCAGTGTGGTTTCAGTTATTGTTTTTTTTTCAGTTACAGTTACAGTTATTGGTATGTTTCAGTTATAGTTACAGTTACAGTTAATTGATTCGTTATTTTTCAGTTAACTGATATTTCAGTTACAGTCATCTTAAAACACGCTGCTTCGAACAGGGCCATCTTAACCATTAGGCAGTTTAGGCACTGCCTAGGGGCGAAAAATTCTGTAGGGGCGAAATAAAATCTGCCTAGGGCGCCCAAAATTCTAAAGGTGGCCCTGGCTTCGAACCCTATTCGATTGACGTTTAACAGAATTTTATGAAAACCCTATAAACAGATTGTGTGGTTTGTTTTTCCATTCTTCAACCATAGGTTGTAGAAAGGAAAACCCATACAATCTGTATAGCTTATATAGTTTCCGGTTTTCAGGTCGTAATTAAAACTAACCTATGGTCTTGAATCGAACCGTGCCCTACGCGATGTTGATTGTCGGAGATAAACCGGCAAACATTTTGCAGAAAGACCGACCTCCAAGCGGCTAAACTGTCTTTAAACTTCAGCATCGGCGAAACGCTTTATTAAACTCGGGTTTACAAGATCGTTCGCTTAAAAAGTACATTTGTCACTAAGTCCTTTCACATGCCTTGAATTCGTCACACATCTTTTGCGGTTTCAAGAAAAAAAATCTTATAGAAAAGTTCGATTGGAAAATTTACATTAAAGTCAAAATTCGTTGATATTAGGAATAGATATTTGGTTTCGAGACGCCTGGTGTTTTAACCATAGGCGATGTTACGCAGAGCTAGCCGTTATCTAGGAAAATGAAAAAATCTGTTCAAACTGGAAATTTCTTTTTAAAAAACATATGCAAGAAATCATGTGGCGACGAACACATTAATGCAAAGGTTTTTCAAGCTGCGAAAACGTTCAACGATAAATAATCACAAACTTAATGCGTTTCACGACGACTTGTCAAACGTTAATAAGTCTGTGAATTTCAACAATTATTTGAAATGTTGAGATTGGCAAGACCGTAGTATTTTTTAAAAACCAGGAGACCAGTTTTGAGTGCAATTCTCTGTTGATATATTCACTACGTCTTGAGTGTTTTCCGAGTTTCTGGTTGCTTTGAAATAACGACAGAACGCTAGAACAGAAAGTCTTTGAAGCGGGTCATAATTTGCGATTGTAAAACAGCATTCATATAGCAGTAGTTCTGGCGCAGTGACATTATCCTGACTCCTGTAGTCGTGCATTCTGTGAATACTTTGAAAATTTTAAGAAGCCTCCTAGATTGTCGATTAAGAAATCTAGACAACCTATAGTGTCCAGCAGTGTTTATTCTAGCCACCTAGACATTGGGGGGAGTTTAACATTTTTGGGGAACAGACATTGGGGAGGTCATACTACTTGCCAAAATGTCAAAATTGGGGGAGGGAATTTTAAAACTTGGGGGAATCCCCCCCCAGAGAAGGTATAGAATAAACACTGAGTGTCCAGCAGCATCACAAAGGTTGATAGTCAATTTGAATTATTTCATGATTCAGATATCCTCTAATGTGGTTGTTAAGAACACCTAATTCAAATTGAATACTGTACACCGTGTTCCGGATAAAAGGGGACCAACTCTATTTTCACTATAACTTCAAGAACATTTGGCAGATTTCTATAAAAAAATTCGATGGTTTACGTGGAACTATTCGAGATCATGGGATATAAAAACGCACCCTTGTGTACCCGCCCTTTAGTTATTTCTTGACGTATTGTCAGACGTGCTCGTGGCATCGTTGAATAACTGCACAGGGAGACTTCTGCTTTCATACCACCCGAACTGTGGCCATCAAACTCATCAGATTTGAACCCGGTGGACTACTCTGTGTGGGGTATTCGACAGCAGTGGCGTAGCGTGACTTTTGGAGGCCCGGGGGGCATCTTTGCCATGGGGCTCCAGAGTTTCGAGCTGACGAGCAAAAAAAAGGTCGTCAGCACATCATTTCTAGGGTTAGGGTTAAGAATTTAGGGTTAACCCAAACCTAACCCTAGCTTAGACCCCTCTTCGGGCCTCCCCCAGCCCGGGGCCCGGGGGGCTGTCAACAAAGTGCCCCCTCCCCCCCCCCACGTTACGCCACTGTTCGACAGGAAAGGGTTTCTACCGGTCACGCATTTCGAACCTTAAAGAATAATGAGAAAGAGAGAGATTGGTGACTGGCGAGTGAGTGTAACGGCTCTATCGCATCGTCATTGGAGCAGCCATTCGTCAGAGACGACGACGTCTGAAATCATGCGTCAATTTTAACGGTAGACATTTTCAATATTCTTTGTAACCTTTTTCAGAAAATGGTTTTATCTGTCTGAAACCAATTTATTCCTATTTCAAGCTGCAATTTTTTAACATAAAATTTGGCAAAGTTTTCTTAAAGTTATATAGTGAAAATAGAGTTGGCCCCTTTTTATCCCGACACAGCGTATAGTGTACATTGTACAATCAATTGTTAAGATGTTACCCTAATATCCTTACAAACAAGCACTAGCCTATATGCTGATTCGAGTCGTAATATCAATATTGCATTTCCTTATGTCTTTTATGAAGCTGCTCATTGGAAGACTTCTTTGAACTTGACCTGTGTTTAATAAGGATTCGAACCGTGCAAACAATTCTTATTACTAAGAAAGTGTCTGTGTACTTATTAAATGACGAATGTGGACCGTTGAACGCGACATCGTGTTGTCTGTGCGTCATGTTTTCTTCGCTTTTATTAACCCCTTAACTGGGGATCCCGGATATATCCGTCCATTTTACATTGAGTTACAGTTAAATACACGGTTAAGGGGTTAATGAATAACTTAAGTCTCTTTCAAACCATTTCATAGTCTCTGAATGCTTCCGTTTACCTTCTATAGAAATCATTCAATGAATTCGTTTCAAGCGGATCGTAATAAACTCACGAGACTCAGAGAAATCTTTCACCTTGAACGAGTGACTCATCTTAAAACAGACGTGCCTTCCGCCATGTATAGGTCAACAGACAGAGACGATTGTGAATCTGTCATCAGTCAAGGTGTAACGACGCACACCGTGACCGAGAAGGTAATGGAACGTAATTGCGTTGATTAATTATACGATAATTTTAGGAAAACTCGACAGCGTATGTGGCTACCAATTACTGCACCTGGCAATTTTAATGACACATTCTAGCCCCACCCCACCCCCAGTACAGACCGGTTCCTTATTATACGTCGCACGAAGGTGATAAAACGAACTATGCAATAACTGTCGGAAGAAAAAACTACGTGCATGCTAAACAAGAGAACATTACTAAACTATCTTCAAATTCACCGCTAGGCCAATTTTCCAACCCTCCAGCGCATACCGATAAAGTTGATGTCTGTAACTATAATAATTGCTATAATTGTATAATTTCATAGCACGGTTAGCGCCGGTTCTAAGACACAGAAACAGACATCTGATGATGATGCTCTTCTATTCAGAAGATCGAGTCAATTTGAGAGTTCACGTAAAGTGAACAGGCAGGCGATGGTGACCTTGAGAGGTCTGTGGTTCAAGTCCCAGTCGCGGCAGAAACTTGTCGGTTGTTTCTGTCCTCCCAAGCGCCCCCAGTCGACTCAGCTGTGATTGAGTACATCGGGTTTTAACTCGATGGAAGGAAAGGCTGGCAATCCACCCTCATTCAGTCGTTGCTACATAAAACTGAAGACGCTAACTCTTCGGTTCTCCGTACGGGCTATGAGCCCATGGAGTAGGGATATGTTTACACCCCCTAACACCCACAACGCCGCCCCCCCAATTTGAGACCGACCCCCACACCCCATCTCATCTATGGGATGATTTTTTTTGCTTGTCAGAATTTTTGGGCAAGGGACCCCAGAATTTGCCGACACCCTCCAAATTGATCATCCTAGAAATAGCCCTGCCATGGATTATGCCTTTAAAAATCTATTTAGACTATGGAGAAAGGCCAGCTGGAAGAGATATATATTAATGATATATGGTGGCGCCTATCTATATAAATTGTCCTGGATAATAATAATAATAATAATAATAATAATAATAATAATAATAATAATAATAAAATTTAGACCTGAATGTATGTACTCAGTTCATTGGTCGATGCTATCCTCAAAAGAAGAATCCCAGAATGTTGCACCTTCAATAGAAAAAAAATAACAGAGAAAAGAATTACAGGATGTCCTTCAAGAAATTGAACACTGCCTAAGGGGTCGTCTATAAATTACGACCCCTAAGTGCAGAATTTCACAAAAGTAGAGCATTGAAACCGAAAATGAATATTTATGAACGAATGCAGATAACTACTTGTGACCGATGGCGTGTGGGATTCGCGCAAAACGGATGAATAGCTTTTTGAGATACGTTGTATAAATATGAGATTGAGAATAACGCAAGAAAGTTAAAAGAGCTGCAAGACGACGTTATTTTGCTCGTCATTACTTTTTTCTCCGAAATTCTCGACGTGTCCCCTATTCCAAAATCCTGGCTACGCCACTGTTGAATAATTACTTAAACGACGCCCTTTCCGCATCTTTATGATTGGTTGCTTGTGAAGAATTGCAGTCTGACTTAATAATTATTGAGAAACGATTTTACGAGTGTTTTTAAATTCTAGCGATGAGAATGACAATAGGTTAACCTCTTTAGTTAGTTAGTTAGTTAGTTAACAAGTCAATTTCTATAGCGCAAAAAACATGGGAGAAGGCCAAAGTCAGAAGCGATTTACAGTTCGTACGACGTCTGGTAAAGGTGAGTTTTGAGTTTCTTTGCGAATAATTCCGGGTTCGACTCTTTTGTTACGTCACTAGGTAACGCATTCCAAAGAATAGTATTTCCTTGCGTGAACGATCTTTCTCCAAATTTCACCGTCCGTGAAGAAGGAGGAACGACCAGCTTGACATCTCGCCCGGATCTGAGCTGAAGACGCCTGTTAGTAGACGGAAGTCGGTGAACCAGGGCTACCAAGTAGTCCGGAAAATACGGACTATTTGCCCATCTCTTCTTCCTGTAGCATAATTCCAGTGAACATGCCTTGGTTCTAAGAACCCACTGAAATATGCGTTTCGTGCCTTGTTGAATGAGTCATATATCGTTGAGAGTCGTTGAATTAGACTTAAAACTTAGCATGATTTAAAGTGGCTTAGAAGGCATTACTGCCTGTGTGAAAGCCACTAGGGGCACTAACGGGGCTTGAACCCGCTCCGTCAGCCTGACGCTCCGGCACGTAACCCACTCTGCCATCTTCTGCCCCCATTGCACCGTTCGTATTCTATTGACACAGTTCCACAAATCGAATATTATTAATATTTAATCATTTGATGGATTAATTATTTTTGAACGACCAAAGCCAGTCTGTGGACTCATTAATTACCTCTGAGTCTGTCAGTCACAATTTTTTGTACTTATTGTACTCTTTTATCTTTGTAAAATAGCATTTTTCTTAAAACAATTCAGGTTTAACGATAAATGTTACCACAAAACACTACATTACAATATCGCTTTATTAAATTAACCTTGGCAAAACGCAAGATCAAAGCATAATATACAATAATACATATTAATAATAATGCACAATACATACAGTACATACAGTACATACATACATACATACATACACAAACGCACACTAGCTCTTCTTGAATGGTCTCAAATCCTAACCCTATATAGTTAATAGTCAATCTAAAAAACAGGTTTTATTTAATCCAGTGTATGAATATAAACGGCTTGTGATCATCAATATTCATGTCATGATAGTTACTAATGTCGAATGACAGAAAAAATTCGTGATTTCTTGATCAAGGTTCTCAGATGCCGTAAACACGTAGGCGTTCGACGTCGCCGGGGAGAAACGGCATGACGACCGTCGATTCACCTTGCCATCGTCCTACGCGTTACGCAGAATGCTTGTGACTATGACTGCCTGGTAGTTTCATCCGCATGCCACATGACTGTGCTTCGCGTCCCCGGATACCTTTAGCGAGAAGTGAATTCGTCATAAAGTTGTGAGTCTCTGCTAGTAAAAAGGACCCTGCGTTAATTATGACCTGCGTGTATAAAACCATCCATCCATCATATTGTTGACGTTTGAAATCGAATACTTAGCTTACGTTAGCCGAACATTGGACACGGTTATTTGTTATTCGTCAATAAATGAACATGTCGTATGCATTGACTGATGCAGATTTAAGTCGATCATGAACGTAAATAAATTCGACAAAGAGATGCAGAACTCTTGCGAGGCTAGAGGTAAGAAGCATATAATATTATTAGTTGAATACATTCTAACATCATCTTCGGTCGAGTTGTCGAGTCCTACTGCTTGTCCCTCCTCCGTCAAAGACCTCCAAGTTTGGATAAAGGTCATTCTCCAAAGGGAATCCGTTACTTTGGAACTCGTTACCTGACGTTGTGTCGGAAGCTGTCTCTGCGGAATCCTTTCTTAGGAACTTAAAAACACACCTATTTAATATCGGATTTTACTGATAGAATTATGTCAAAGCGCTTTTGTCGTAGGCTTTAGCCTTGTTTACTGCGCTGGATAAATTGTCTATAAATAAATAAATAAATAAATAAATAAATCATCTCTTCCCGCCACACGCAATACTTAAGGCATAACGACCCTAACCACTATTTTAGGAAAGTTCCTCTTGTTTGAAGAAAACTCCGACGCAAAAATTCAAAGTAATTCAATAACGTTTTATGGGGTTTTGTTTATGTCATCAAAGTTTTTAACCTATTTATTTATTCTGATACTATATTAAAACATGCAAATGACTGCTGATGTAAGAATATTAGCTTTCACGACCTCTGTTATTCAGCCATTAGTTGAAGTTTCTCTATTTAGTGTTTTACCAGCATGCTAAAGCTTTGACTGTGCACCTGTATATACGAAAAATCACAATTCTATTAGTATTTTGTGTATAGCCATCACTTGTTACCGAAGTATGTCGTACGATCTTGCTGGATCGGTGATGATCGAAAGCGAACGAAATAAGGGCGCACACCTTCCCAGGCAGATACCTGTCGAAACCGCAAAGGCCAGCACCTGCCACCTCTCCCCATCTGCACCCTCTTCTTCCCCATCCACCTCCTCCAGTGCCAAAGATTATCGTGTCGTCGCGGAACGGTCTGAACCCGACTGGAGCAATTTCGAGGCCATCTACGCCAAAGGTACCTAACTTACGACTATATACGATCTGATATGCCTGTATTTCTATATTGTTCGTCTTTCATTTCGCTGCTATAACGAGGTTTATGCGCAACTGAAACAATGTCAACGTTGTAACGACGTTCATGACAGTATATTATGTATTTGATAGCATAGGATTGTCGAATCCTGTGTTTGAATGAATTATTATATTTGGTCAAACACAGGCCAGGGACACATCTGCAGATATATATATATATATATATATATAATGTCCTCGGTACTTCGTTACCGAGGGACTTATGATAAAAAATTGTCCGGAGACATGGATATGATCGTGTGCTCTAGCTCTCGTTCGGTTGGAGATTAGAAAATGTTCCTCAGAATGCGATGGCGTTGAAGCGTTGTATCGCCACAGATATTCTCTGTTGTCCTCGGATTGTAGGGCAATAAGTCGACCGAGAACGCTGATAAAAAATTGTATATATATATATATATATGTGTGTGTGTGTGTGTGTGTGTGTGTGTGTGACCCGCTGGGAGAAAAGGTACCATATGTGGTGTTCTTGAGTAACATATACTGCATATATCGGGGTTATATTAGCTCAGTCACAGCAAAGTTTTAGAGAAATATGCCTTGTCATTTCAGAGATACCAGCATCCAAGCATATTTATGTTTTTTGACTTTTGGACGCCCTAGGCAGATTTATGAAAATGCTAAAAGTTCCCTGGACCGAGGATACAAGAACCAATATAGAAATCATGCAGTTGATGGAAACAGAACCCCAAGATTAGGCCTAATGGCAATCATAAAGAAACTAGGTGTTTACACATCAAAATTACGGGGGAGATTGGCTGTTTTACCACCCGATTTTGTGCAAATGCCATAGCATTTTGCGCAATTAATTGTCCTTAACTCGCCGCCTTTGCCTTCAACCGAGTTAACGCCCATTCGCATGACATAAATTCATAGACAGACTAAGAGAACGATTGAAAGTTGACAACTATCTAAGAATCGCCAGTGGCAGGGCCATCTTTTGACTTCTGGACGCCCTAGGCAGATTTGAATTTTCGCCCATTCACAGAAACCGATTACGATAACACACGAGTCACGACATCATGATGGAGATCAAGGAAAATTGAAAACATACAGACATGCTCTATGACTCTATCTGTGCTCAGTGCTCTTATTCGATTTGAATATATCAGAAATTTCGGGCATTTTCATTAATAGATCCTTCTGGGGGCAACTCCTTTTTCTGCTGTTCAGCATCAAACAGTATGATCGTGAAAAGTTGACTGAATTTAATTTTAACTAAGAAACATGATAACTTGAATTTAAGTTTAAATTTTGCAATACAAGAACCCGGGTTCGTGTGACCGACCGCAGACATCTCTTCGGGAATTGCGGGAAGGGAAATTGCGGTTTCGATTCTGTCCATAGTCCACAGTCTATTGACAGTTTGGTTTGGGTCAAACACTCACAACCGCTGGCCATAGCCCAGTGCTTTCCAAACTGTGGATCGCGACCCAAAAGTGGGTCGCAGGGATCAGTAGGCTATAGTGGGTCGCGGGGTAGCGCGAAATTAGATTCAAACGTGTCATTTTCTAACCAATACCACAATGTCACAGGCCTTGAAAGTTGCAAGTAGGCTTAGGTTTAAAGAAATTTATATGCCTGCAACACTCCATATATGCGGCTTATATTAAAATGATTAGTGCTTTATGTAATTTTGGTGACAGTATGTTTGCAGGGTCGCGGCATGTTACATATAGCCGCTAAAGGGAGTCGCAAAGTTCAAAAAATTTGAAAAGCCCTGGCCTATAGTGTTTTTTAAAATTTATCTTATTTCTCAATAACGCAAGGAAAGCGTATTCCGACCATTTTGCTCTGAAACTCCTCTAACAATAGGGAATCTCTTTGATTACGCCTACATGGTTTTTATTCACCTAGCGGTTAAGCGATTTTGTCATACTCATAGGATTTTCAGGACGCGTAATAAAGGTATGTTCGTGGCAAAATTTTAAAGAAAGCAATTTTTAAGAAATTTCAATATTTCTCTCATTTTTTCCTAAGTGACAAAAATATGAATAGTTCTGCCTAATATATTTGCCATATTTTCATTCGAATTGAAGTAGAACTTTTGTTTTGCGATTTATTCAAAACTCAGCGGATTCTTTTGAACTAACGTTCCCCAGATGGCCAAATTATTTTTTTATATTACATGGCATAAGGGCCGCGACACGTTACAAAACCGTTGAAGTGGGCCGCAGTTCCAAAATGTATGGGAAACCCTGCTATAGCATATAGGCTATAGTTATAATAGTGCTGCTAATCTGGACAGCAGACAGTATTGTAGTAGTGTTATTGCACCCATCCACCAATGACCATTGACCCTTTTGCTAAATTGCGTCGTTAGCTAGCCTCTTGGCATTTTGGTTGTCATTTCATTTGGTACCATACGGACGGTACTGTAGTTTGTATACACTGTAGTCTGTTACGGTACTGTATCAACTGCCAAACGCTAACAGCCTAATACTTTATGCCTACCGTAAGACAATATTTCACATAACAAATAGAAAGTCTGTTAAAAATGAAGGTATGTCTTACCCACTAATTTTAGCCTATGTGTTATGACTAAACAGATTAAAATTACAACAGTGCTTATGTCAGTGACGTCATGCAGCCCGCTATTATTCGTTTGCCAAAAATAGCAAAGGGCTGTCCATTAATTACGTCAACAATTTAGGGGGAGGGGGTTTCAAAAAGTTGGACAATTGTTGACATGGGGAGGAGGTCAAGAGAAGTTGACGTCAACAATTTCACTTTTTACAAATAATCAAAAAATAGGAAGTTTCATGGAATACTACTTATTACAATGGAAAAAAGCATGGCAAAAAAGGTTATCACCACCACCTTTTGACATTCGATGAGCAAAAAAGAGAAAAAGTGGTCATCACCGCAAAAATAATAACCCTGTTATTGGGACCTGTCATTAATCTTGGAGAGGGGGTCAAAAGTTTCTGACATAATTATAGGGGGTAACTGAAAGTTGACAGTTGTTGACAAGGGGGAGGTGTCAAAAATTGCCAAAAAATTGTTGACATAATTAATGGACAACCCCAAATTAAAGAAAAGAATATTAAATTATATTGATTCATTCGTTCATTATTCTATAAAAAACGTGCCTCCAACATTTTTCCCCGTTTTATTTCGCCCCTAAAATTTTTTCGCCGCCTTAAGGTGGCACTGACCAGCGGGCAAGAAAAGGCCCATGGCCGCCGACGCAGCAGAGCAAGGCACCTGAAGAAGATAATTAGGCCTATAATTCAATATAAGCTTGCTCCTTTTGCGTACGCTCGGGGGTTTATTTTTTACCAAAGACTCCGGATTTTGGCCAACATTTCGAGATTATGTTTAAGATATGCTAAATATAGGAAAGATCTACTAGAAAGTTATTTGTCGTCTGGTGTAGCCTATGTATTCGTTGTTAAGCTGTTGCAGATAAGTAGGCTTTTTACCTACAATGTGAAACTCGAAGGTGGTCAAATTTCATTTAGAATTATTCCAACTTCGATTAATTTATGTTTTATATAATAATAATAATAATAATAATAATAATAATAATAATAATAATAATAATAATAATAATAATAATAATAATAATAATAATAATAATAATAATAATAATAATAATAATAATAATAATAATAATAATAATAATAAATAATAATAATAATAATAATAATAATAATAATAATAATAATAATAATGTGATTTAAGTGGTTTAGGAGGCTAAGTAAGCCTGTATGAAAACCACTTAAGTCCTGCGTGAATTATATTTGGTTACTAGTCAATTGCATATGCTTATATGCTTTTTTATTTATCCGCTCCACTCTCATTACTTTATGCTTGTGTTCACCTGTTCACCGACCTTACTCAAAGCGATGCGATGTGTTGCTTTAATGGGCATTTATATTTTGCTTTGCTTCTAACGGCACGACTGCAAACGGTGTCGTTTGTTCTTTTACAGACCTGCTTCCTTTCAGAGAGGAGGTACAATCGCACGCGACTGAAGACGAGAAAAAATCCCAAAGCTGTCAGACACCCAGCTAATCGTACGTCATTCTGACTTCATGGGCGTCCGGAGGGTGCAAGAGGTGCAATTGCACCCTGGAAAAAATGTGGAGTTATGAAAAAGTTAAATTACTTGTTTCTTTCGTCACAAAACCTTGTTTTGCACCTCCTGGAAAAATTTCTGTGGACGCCCATGTCTGACTTTTGAGATTACTCGTTCAGACAGCGATAATACTAATACATATAATAATAATAATAATAATAATAATAATAATAATAATAATAATAATAATAATAATAATAATAATAATAATAATAATAATAATAATAATAATAATAATAATAATGCTTCTATAGCATCAGTTCTAATACCAAAGGTATCAATCGATGGTATCGAGCGATGACTGGGTCGCCTCGGTGCGGTGTGCCTGACATCCGTCACGTTTTCGCCGTTCCTTTCATTTGCGAAATCCAATTGTTGGACATCTAGGAAAATCGCACTTGATCACCCACGCTGTGCCACTGATCAATGGCATGCACCATTGTTTTGAATTCAGTGAAAATGGTGGGAGGTTGCATGGCTTCAGCTGTACCTGTCTTTATCCATAGATAGACTGCGAGCTTAGAACTTACAAGTAGAAGCAGCGACACACATGGCAAGAGACAGGAAGACCTGGGGTCAACTCGTATCAAACCAGTGGCGTTCCTAGGCTTGGTGTCACCCGGTACGGAAATGCGATGACAAGCAAAAAAAGGTTATTTCCCTTCTGAAACGCGGTGACAAGCAAAAAAATGTTATCGTCCTCCTGGAGATGAAAACGTTGGTGAGTGACAAGCAACAAAAATTCTTAGTTTGGTGACACCCCTCTACTGGGTGTCACCCGGTGCGGTCCGCGCCCCCTAGGAACGCCACTGTATCAAAATCATCGTCATCATAGATGATGGAAGAAGAAAAAGAAGAGACCGCGAGCATTAATCTCTATTAAGTCGCCTCACTCCGCCTGGCAATCGTATACTATAGAGCTTTATAATTTATAATTTATAATTTATTTATATTTGCTCTTTTCAGAATCTGCTGCTCTAACTGAGACTCATCGGAGGACTTCCGGTTTCCTGTTTGAAATCGTCGCCATCTTACTCGACTACTTGAGAAAATGCAACGATCGTTCGACGAAAGTTCTCGACTTCCACCATCCGCACACTCTGAAGGAGATGATGTCTCACTGTCTGGACATCACCGACGAACCGCAAAACCTCGAACAGATACTCAGCGACTGCAAAGAAACGCTCAAGTACTGCGTCAAAACTGGTCAGTATGCCATACTGGAACATGGCGTCATTATCGTAGCGGCTTTTCAAGTCTATTTAAATTCGCTGCCCTTGTTGCGATTAACTATTTGTGTTATATTCTAACCTCAGTTATCAAAACATCTGACACTGTGGAGCGACCATCGATTACAAAAATTAAAATGGCGCTATAGAAATGTTTAAAACCAATCAATTGGTTACGTATTGCTACTGTAAGTTAATTTAAAACGTTAGCGTCAATGGATAGAGCAATAAGGTCGGGTATATGTAGTATTTGTAAAGCCCTCATGTCTTTGGCCATTTTTGTCATGCTTATAACTTTGAGCATACACTGTAGGTCATCCAAGATTCTTCAACCAGTTATCCACTGGATTGGATGTAATCGCTTTGGCCGGAGAATGGCTAACGGCAACTGCAAACACTAATATGTGAGTCGAATTATTTATTGAAGTTATTTATTTTTTATATGAGATAAATTAGCTCATGACAAGTTATAAGTCTAGTAAAACGTATGAGTTTTGGACATCGGATGTCAACACATTGGAGCTAAAGTGCACGAAATTAGCCTCTAATTTGTATTCACAAGAAAACAGTGATATGAGGTAACAGCGCCTTTAATTAGCCGTATACAGTGTATATCACCCCGAGAGGGATATGCGAAGTTTTCTTCAGTCTTCATGGGCGTCCGGAGGGGTACAAGAGGGTGCAATTGCACCCCCTGGAAAAATTTAAGAGTTATGAAAAAGTAAAATTACTTGTTTTTTTCGTCACAAAACCTTGTTTTGCACCCCCTGGAAAAAATTTCTGCGGACGCCCATGTCAGGCTTTTTCAAGTCGCTGAAAATTCAGTATTTATTACGTGTAGATGCAAGGTACAAATACAAATGGATATTAGATATATAGTAGTCTAGAACTTGGTATGCAGTTCTTCTAACTGTAAGAGAAAACAACTGACTCAGTATAAGACAGCACAGATCCGCATTACAAGGTTAGAAAACGTCATTGGCTGCCCAACCCAGAACAACAAATGTCTATGTCAGGAAAAAAACACAATGTGCCCACAAGGACTACCAGCCAACTATACCTGAAACTAAATTATAATAGATATGAATTGCCATATTCTTAGCGAGCGCGATGCTAAAAACGAGTTTTCGCAACGCCCACGACAGTAGAACAGGCAGCCTATATGTGTGAGCGAAGCGAGAAGTCAATGGGAAACCTATTTGGCACAAGTTACACATCAAACCGATTTACTGAATCTAATAATTAATTGGCGGCCTGAAAGCCGAAGTTTTGGGCTGATAGATAGGCCTACCTTTCAGTAATTAAATTTCATTCCGAAAAAATCCGTGATTTTTTTGGCGAATAATCTTGATTTTATGCATCTGCACAGTTTGGAATACATCTAATAAAAATCGTCAAAATCTGTGCAAAATTGCAAGCTGCCTGCATTTATATATATATATATATATATATATATATATATATATATATATATATATATATATATATATATATATGTATATATATTAGAGCTGTTGTGCGATTAAAAATTTTAATCGAAATTAATCGCACGATTAAAATATTTAATCGTAATTAATCGCTGTTTAATCGCATAATTTATAAATTGCAAATATTTTGTCTTAATTAAAAAATGCAATTTTTGAATATGTTTTCTTTACACTTTGTACCTGTTAGTCATGTAATGTATGAATTTGGTAAATCAAATTTCAATCTGTCGTGGTTGACATTGGCAACTGTCTTGACCCACGTTTTAAGAATTTGAAATGTCTGAGAAAAGAACAACGGAACTAGGTATTGGCTAAGCTCCAGACTGTTTTCGTTGTTCCTTATCAGCCTTTAGAGACTCCTTGAATCGTATAATAAATCATAAATGTCGGACCATCAGACTCTAGCATCTTAAACTGAAGATGACAGAGAGTTGGAAGAATTATTGAACAAGAAATGTACTAGTACATTGTACTTCTCTCCACCTAAAAACTCAGTAGCAGACCTACATGGAGTAAAGTCTTTCTGTAGATAGCCAAACAGACCGGAAGCGGAAATTTCCTGTAAACTAAGCCACTGAACTAATAATATTTTAAGCATGACTATGCTTTCGTAAGTGTTCAAGTAGCGCCATTTTACCAATTTCTTTACGTTTACGAATTTATTCGGCGCGATAGCTTGCGCTAAAATAAATAATCAGCGTTTAAAAATTGAATCATCGATACCTTGCGTTAAAATAATTAATCGGCGTTAAAAAATTTAATCGCGTTAAATTTTTTCGCGTTAATCGCATGCGTTAACGGCGATTAATCAACAGCCCTAATATATATATTATATATATATATATATATATATATATATATACATCAGATTTCGGAAACAGAAGACTGTTATCTTAGACTCTTAGAATTAGTGGAATGCAATACAATCAGTAGCGATTATGAATGGTTCCCCTCATTAGAAGCTAGAGCATTGTTTCGGCAAAATACTCGGCTAACCGAAGAGTGTGAAACTTGTCAGCTATAGGGGCTAAATGTCGTCGTCAACTGCATTCATTTAGATCTGTTGAAAACTTCAGGTTCACCTACGAGATAGCGCCTGTTTTCACTCTCATCGAAGACATCGTGTTGACGAAGATGAGGAAACATGTCGGATGGCCAAACGGAGAGGGAGACGGAATATTTGCCCCCGGCAAGAACTTTTTCTTATCATGCAATGCGTATAGGCTACAATAAACACTATGCTATCATAACCTTAAATATATCAATAGGCTATCCTTTTAAGTTCGTCGATACTAATATTATAGTAATATAGTCAAACCAACTAGTTACATTTGCACCCGGTTTTCAGCGCCGCGTAAATGCTAATGTCACAGAACGTGCTATTTCTTACAAAGTCATGAATTTGTTTTCAATTCTTTATTTATAACACGATGTAGGCCTAAGTTTTGCTGCAGAAATATTATTATTGAAGACTGTTTTGCGTTCATTCGCTAGGTGGAGCTATTTCCAATCTGTACGCAGTAGCAGTTGCTCGCCATAAGTTTCTACCGGAGAGCAAAAGACAAGGAATGACTGGCAATAAACGACTCGTCATGTTCACTTCAGACCAAGTAAAATTCCCTCACGACTAATGTCATTCGTCATCATCGTCATCTCTTTCATCATCATCATAATCACCATCACCATCATCATCATCATCATCACCGTCGTCATCATCAGCATCATCACCGTCGTCATCATCATCACCACCGTCGTCGTCATCATCATCATCATCATCATCATCATCATCATCATCATCATCATAATCATCATCATCACCACTCGTCCTGCCGCCTGCCTTAGGCCTACGATGAGAGCTACTTCGCTTGAGACTCTCGCGGCACTTTCTCAATGCGCTGCAGTGCTTAATTAGGCCTAATCGGGAAATTTCATGGTTAGTTAACTGGTCGAAGAAGGACGATCTCTTCAGTGGTGGCACTTGTAGGCCTATATTCAACTCAAGATTTAGAACTTCTATACAATGGCCGTACACTTACACATTCGGAGCTTGGAAAGTCTGGCACTAAAGTTATCCAGTCAGTCAGTCAGTCAATCAGTCAACCATTCATTCAATCAGTCAATCATTAAATCAATTAATCAATCAATCAGTCAATCAGTCAGACGGCGCAAGTTGAGACGAGTGCGTTTGTTTCTGTGAATCAGTGGTCATCATAAATGCTTTTATAATTAATGTTTTGTATATTTTCAGAGTCACTTCTCGATCATTCGCGCCGCGGCTCTGCTGGGCATCGGAACGGACAACGTCATTCTCGTCAAGTCAGACGAAAGGTTGTAATGATAACAGACACTGTGTCATTCCGTCTGTCAGTCTTTGCTATTGTGCATTCTATGGTCGAACAACCGTCTGGCTGTCTCAATTTGATTTCGCCAAACGCTGATCACAATTAATTTAGAGCATGTTGAGCAATATCAAAATATCAAAAAATAAATAAATGAAATTATTTATTTCAGTAGAAGTGTCTGTCTTAAATTTTAAAGTCATTAATGAGCTGAAGTTTTATAAGAAAACGATAATCGAAAACATTGCCATTAAATGAATTCTACGCGGAGTGGAATAAGTTGAGGGGCGTAAGATGGCAGAGTGGGTTACGCGCTAAAGCAGTAGGCTGACGGAGCGAGATTCAAGCCCCATTAGCGCCCCTAGTGTTGTATCCTAACCTGTTAGGGGATACTCCCCCGCCCCCTCAAAAAACCCTCCAAATTCCCTCCAAAACTTTCAGCACTGACATTTTTGCATTGAACTATGTCTCTTCCCCTCCAGCCAAGTCAATTCCCCCTCCCCAAGGCCTGGAGTCTGGATAAAACACTGACTCCTAGTGGCTTTCACATAGGCAGCAGTGCCTCCTATGCCATTTCAAGCCACGCTATAAACGTCCATTCAATAAAAACGGCAGATTTTTCAATTGTGTTAGAGGAAAGCTCATCGCATCGGATCTGGCGCAGAAAGTGGAGAGGTCGAAATCCGAGGGAGCGACTCCCTTCTTCGTTTCCGCCACTTCCGGAACCACGGTGCTCGGGGCCTTCGATCCACTGAACGAAATCGCCGACGTCTGCGACAGACACCGACTCTGGCTTCACGTTGACGTAAGCGCAACACTCGACCCAACAGCAGACGATCGTAAAACACCGCGGGCGAAATGACGCAGTGCTCAGGCATATCATGACGTAGTACGGGCATGCACTAGGATTGATAGCCTAATTCAATGCCTAATGCCTAGATCCAAATCCAATCTTAGCCCCAGTATTCTCTGTTACTGTTTTTGTTTTGTTTTCTGATTCAAATTGAAATCGTGCTTTTTTCTTTCTGCATTTTCTCTGTCTTACAGGGATCGGTCATTGTCCTTATCCTTGAGCCTTGTGCCCTTGTCCTTGGGGGATTGGTCCTCGTCCTTATCCTTGTCATTGGCGGGTCGGCCCTCGTCCTTATCCTCGTCCTTATCCTCGTCCTTGGGGGGTCGGTCCTCGTCCTTGGCGGGTCGGTCCTCGTCTTTATGTTCGTCTTTGGTGTCGGTTCTCGTCCTTGGCGGGTCGGTCCTCGTCCTTATCCTCGCCCTTGAGGGTCAGTCCTTGTTAACATCACTGGCAGAAGGTCGCGTGTTCGATACCCGCAGGAACCCTAAGGTCGACACAGCCTTACTCGCTAGAGGTCGGTGGCAAACTGAGGAGCAGCGTTAAGCTGCGAAGGTAAAACGTGGGTCTGGGGAAAGTAATGGCAACCTACCCCAGATTAGTGGCTTATACCACTTGCGTCGCTGATTTCCCAGGCCGGAGATAAGCGTCGGAACCCAGCGCTCGAACTCGAGTACGGTACCTACCTTTATAACCTTTACCTAAGTGTTGCTAAGACGTCTACAGAGTGCTCTGATGCTGTTCTTTCAGGCTGCATGGGGCGGAGGTTTGTTGCTGTCGAAGAAACACAAAGGTCTGCTAAACGGAATACACCGGTGAGTTGTGCTAATGTTCATTAATCAGCGTTGTCTAATGCTAATGCTTCAAATCACGCAATATTCGTTATAACATTAGTCATTAGACGCGCTTAGACATTGCCTTATCCATTATGCACTACTATTCTCTGTGCGTATTACTTAAAGCAGGACCGTCATGTATGCAAGTCTTAGTGACTTAAATCAAGGTGTCCCAAACATTTAGGAACCGCGGTCCACTTCAGCGGTTTTGTAACGTGCCGAGACCCTAGTCACAGCATGTAATGTCAAAAACATGCATTAGGCCATCTGGCGAACGTTAATTGAAAAGAATAATCTGAATTTAATAATAAAAAGCAAAAGAAAAACTGTGATTCAATTTGAATGAAAATATGGCAAATATATATTTGGCAGAATTATTTATATTATTTTGCCAAAAATGAGACGAAGGGAGAGAATTCAATATTGAAATTTCTTGAAATTATTTTTTTAAAATTTTGTCAGGAACAACCCTATATTACGCGTCTTAAAAATCCTATGAGTATTGGCAAAATCGCTTAACCGCAGTGTGACATCTACAACACTGAGAGATACTCTATTGTTAGTGGAGTTTCAGAGCAAAATGGTTGGAATGCGCTTTCCTTGCGTAAATGCCAAATAAGATTGATTGTGCAAGTACTATAGGCCAGGGTTTCCAAATCTTTTGGGGACTGTGGCCACTTCAGCGGCTTTGTAGCATACCGCGACCCTGCAAACTTATTGTCAACTAAAATTGAATGAAACACTAATCATTTTAATTTACTGTGCATGGAGGATCGTAGGCTTATAATTTTTTAAAAAATCTAAGCCTACTTGCAACTTTTAAGGCTTTAGACAGTGCGGTATTGGTTAGAAAATTACACTTGACACTTTTGAATCTAATCTCGCGCTACTCCGCGACACATCACATTGAACCCTGACCCCACTTTTGGGTCGCGACCCACAGTTTGAGAAACACTGACCTAAATGACTAGCTGCTCTAATTCCTTTTTCGAGCAGGTCAGCATAGGCGTCAATCCCGTGAGGGTCCTGGGGTCCGGACCCTCACAAAAATTTGGTTGTGAGAGTCCACAATGCATTTGCCCTCACGAAAATCTGAATAAATCTACAGGGTGTCTACGAAAAAAACCCCCCAGCAGGAAAACTTTGATTTCTTAAAAAGTTCCTAAATATATTTTTATCAAAAATTGCCATACTTGTACAACACATATTTCCCCACCCTCTCTGCCAATTTTTCATCTCATTTGCATGTAAGGTGGACATTTTATTGAGATATCAAAGTCAAACTTTGATTTTTACTACTCAGTCACAGCATGACAGGCCTAAATATCTATAGCTTCACATAAATTTGGCTTCATGTCAATTTTGGTGGTATTAGTAGCAGTTTTGTTGTTGTTCCAGTAGTAGTAGTAAAGTTTAGATCGAATGCAATTTTGTAAACATGTTTTTAAACTCACAGAATTCGACATAACAATAAAAGTTTGATTTAAACTTTCAAAATTGGTAAAATATCGAATGAAGATAAGATGCGAATTCAGACATTTGCGGGAGCTTGGCTTTGGATACCGAACAATTTTTGCA